>JAPYZN010000856.1:0-25367 GCA_030522865.1 Psyttalia lounsburyi
TAAAAATGAAAAGTTAGAGGCTATATCGATCGGAAATTTCCTCAGCTTTTCAAATCCGTTCGAGTTTTGGAGCTGCGCCTAATAGTTTTCAAGATATCGCCGATTTTGTGCCAAAAACTTCCAAAAAGGGCCCTAAAAGTCGCTAAACGAGTTAAAATATCCCGGAAGTGATGCCAGAAGGGCCCAAAAAAGGAAGTAGAGAAACCCCTAGAGCCCCCTGAGCCCTCAAAAATTCTGAAAAACGAGGATAACATACGAAAAAATCGAAAAGACCCAAAAAAGGGCCAAAAACACCCAGAAAGAGGCCCATTGGATCCCGGAAGTGTTCAGTGACTGTGCGAATTGGAATAATTGTTTTTTAATTCCGTAATTGATCCTCGCCATATTGGCAGGATTTCAATCTGAAAAATCCCTCCATCCGGGCCTTAAAACTTGGGACAAGATTCAAAATTCATTGAGTGGAGAGTACAAACGGATAATTTGCCCTCAAAAGATACTAATAAAAAGAAAAGAAAAAAAAGAACAATTTCTTTTCATTCTTCAACGATATCACCCACCTCTTAGTCACCAGATTTCTCTCAATCTCCTTCAGCCTCTCCCTCCGCTGCTGCTCGCTCAATACCATCAGGCTCTCCAACTCAGCCTTAACATCATTCTTGAGCTTCTCTGACTGCTCCTTAGTCGGAGATTTACTCTTTACCCTGCTAGAAGACCTCGGGGTGTCTTGCATTCTCTCCTCAACCGTATCATCCAAAACAATCGTCGAGTCCCCAGACTCCCTCGAGGCCTCCCCATCCTCATCCCCCTCTCTAGGTGGTAAAATGACAGTGGAAGCTTCAGAGTCAACCGTCGTAGATCCACCATCACCCCCAGATAATTCCTGACTCGTCTGGTCGACCCTAGACGTGTCAGTGTCATCGACAATTGAGCCCAATTGATCATTGTCCACTCTCTTATTCTCCTCTAGACTGTCAACAGCTGTTGTCAATTCTTTCGCGCCATCAGTGTCGACATTACTCGATTCCAAAAGCTCTCCCATGGATCTATTTTGATCCTCATTCCCCAGGATGACTGTTCTGGCTCCCTGTGTCAGCTGGACCTTTGCACCAACGAACTTTGAGTTCAGTTGATCAGTCGTGAGAATTCTGAGAGCAGACGAAACTTGAGAGGAAGTCTGTCCGGAATTCTCTGGCTTATCGAAAACTATTCGACCTCCTGGGGTGATATTATCATTTGGAATCTGAATGCTGAGATTTGCCATGGGTTGAGCTGATCCAGAGGAGCTGGTGATGCTGTGGTGAGTGGTCCCTTTTAATGTGGAGATGAGCTTCGTTGGTGGGCGCCTTTGGCAGGAATTTTCATCAAGTAGAGTTGTAGGTCTTGAAGGCGTTGGATGTTTGATGGAGGTTTTGGTATCTGGAGGATTTGAGGGCTTTGGAAGTAATTTAGTGGTCTTGGAGATAGGACTTGCGGGGGACAAGGGACTTGGGGGGGTGTTTACTTTCTGTCGAGTTGCTCGCTGTCTCTCTTTCTCGAGGATCTTCTGCTTGAGGCGCTTGTATTCTTCCTGTTGGGACGGGGGAAGATGCCGAACCGCCTGCAAGGATTTTGATTATTGAGAAAAGCGGACGGGACTGGTCAGATTAAGTTGAATTATCCAAGCACATCCAACGGCTTCATCTAAAAAATTGAACTAAAAACAAAATGCTAGAAAACATTAATCTTACCAGAGGCGTTCCACTGATTCGGACTGTAGTCTTAATCGTCCCTTTGGCAGCAGGGGTAGGTGTTGATGTAGCAGCAGCCGAGCTCATCGCCATCGTCTCCTGCTTCTTCCTCTGTTCCTTCAGGAACTGATCAACACTCTTCTCAAAATCGGTGGTGGGTATCGAGAGCACGTCCCGTTCACCCTCTCCCCCCCGCCTCTCCTTGTCGCCATCCTCCCCAGAGTCACTATCAGAGTCCTCACCCAGCTTTATAACGAGGCTCTGGACTTTCATCTTGGGACTGACAGGCCTGAGAGCTTCCTTCGCCTTGAGATTTACCAATTTCAGATTCTGGGAGACACTATTAGCACTCGTAGGCCCTTTCCCCTGGGCCTGGAGTATTAACTTCCTCTGCATTGTATTCTGGAATTTCTTGGCATTGTTAACGACTTTTGTACTGACAGGAATAGCAGCTTTCTTGACGATCTTCTTAGGTGGTCCCTTGATAACTGAGGGATTCAGCCTCTTCTTGGCTTCAACAGCACCAATCGCACTTTCATCAAGCGCCTTGGGTGCACCAATCAATTTTGATCGATCGACATTGACCGGCGGATGCTGAGTCAACGGCTTTGACGATTTATCTACGATTTCTGAAGTCCTCCCAGTCTTGTTAACCAATCTATCGTTATTATTCCCTTGCTCAACATCCTTGGCCTTGTCCACAGCCTGAGTCTTCGGCGGATCTTCGCGACTACTGACGTGAACCTTTGCCGCACCCTCGGAAGTTTTCGGAGGAATGTCAGATCCTCTACCCACGAGATCTCCCGTCTTCGGGCGCTTAGCCAACGATGCTAATAAGATAGCCCTGAGTGTCTCTTCATCCTCCTCAATACTATTCCTTCGCTTCTTCTCATTAACATCCTCTGCCGAAACCGTGTCCACGTTCTGGTCGTCTTTCTTTTGTTCAGTCCTATTTTCTTTCCTCAAATCCTCTTTTGAAACTTGAGTAGCCGAACCATTGGCTTCGTTCTCCTTCTCCTTTCCGCTGGACTGAGATAGCTTGTCCAGATCCTCGCGGTCCGGTGACTTCAAGCTGCTTTCAGGCAGCCTGGAGAGGTCCTCCAGGTTTGTTTGATCATGAAGAACACTAGGATTGATTGCAGAGTCTGGAGATCCATCCACACCTGCCGCCTGGCTCAAACATTTGTTCTGCCTCGTCCCAGGCTTTTGTTTTTCCCTTTTCCTATTCTTCTTGATTACTTCAGGAGTTTCTTCATCAATTTTGTCCACTCCTTCGTCATTACCATCATCCTCACGATCATCATCTCCATCATCTTTACCGGAAACTGCGTTTGGAGCGTCTTCGGAGCCCTCGTTATTGCCCTCATCGACGGAAATGTTATTGAAAGCAGCCGCCGGTGCTGCCACCGTCGTCTTCTTGGCCACTGGTTGAAGCTTGATCGGTTTGAAGGTAGGAGTTGCGACAACCGGTTCAGTCCACACATCAACTGGCAGCATCTCAGCACTTTTGAAAGTCGGCTCACTGATGGTGTCGATCCTCTTGTAAGGCAGTGGCTGCTGAAGGTTCTTGTTGGTTTTGAGTATAGATGCTGGTACAAGAGATTTGTTCACGAGAATTGGTATTTTGTTCGGCTGTTTGGTGACGTCTGGAAGACCCCGGAGGTAGAGAGGCTCACCAGCAACTTGAGCAATACCTTCCGCTGATATGGGAGGCATGAGAGGCTTCAAAGGATGGAGCCCCGCCGCGAGCGATGGAGGTTCAGTTGAACGATTTGTCTGTTCATTTCCATCTTTAGATTGAACTTCTTGAGGATTTGTAGGTGGGGAGTTATGATTTTGGAATATGAGAGGAGCATTATCATCTGATAGAGTAGGTTTAGCCGCTTCCAAAGGCAACACTACCGAAGGCTTCTCCGGGGTTTCATTGGTTTGCAGAGATTTCTCGTGAGTCTTTTGGTCTTGTGGATCTTTCATCGAGAGATCCAGGACAACACAGTTGTCATCATTTTGAGGATCCAGATTGTCTGGGGGACAATAAGGAAGCTCGGGGTCATACATTGGAGTGTCTGATGGCGAGTAGGGCGCAGCCTCGCTGCTCTCACTGTCACTGTTTATTGTAATCATCCTCAGGATTGTTTTTCTTCTCTCTTTCTTGAATCGATCCACCCAAGGGGTCTTTGTAGGATCTGTAGGAGAGTAAGGGGCTTCCATGTTCACGCCATCCCCAGAATCTCGCTCATCCTCTGCCTTCAGGGAAATATTTGGTTTAACGTCTGGATCTGTCAACACGTTTTGATAATGATCAATGGCTGGCGAATTCCTCATTATTTCGTCGCTCGGTGAGTAAGGGGAGTAACTCTCCTCCTTCTCCCTTTCAACGTCCGTGTCCAGTTCCATGTCCTCTATTTGTTGATCGTCTAGAGATCTCTCAAATGACGACAAATGGTCCACTAGATCGTTTAGGAAACTGTCGGCCAAGGGACTCATCTCTCTCGGATTATCCCGCCTCCTTTTTCCATCATTCACGCGTTTCTGGTGCTTCTTTATCACAGCTGACTTCAAAGCTATCATCCTCAGTTCTAGGTCCTCTGGATCGTTGTCACTGAGATGATCTGGCTCAGAGATCTCCAACTTGGCTGGCTTGGTTTCCAGGGCTAGACGTCTGAGGACATCCAAGTTCTCGTCCTCCTCGGAAACCGATTGAGAGCCCAAGCTCTCTTTCTGGGGCTGATCAGGATGAGGATCATTTGTCTCCGATTTTATATTTAATATATTGTTCAGTTTGTCTTTCAAGGATGAGTGATCCTTGGATTTTCTATCAGGTGTAATCGTGCCCACGTTCTCAAGACGACGGACTTTTTTCAGGAGCGATGTTGCATAAAGGTCAGCGTAGGTTGTAGACGGTCGACGATAACAGGTTTTTCTCGGTGATTTGGTTCTTGATACTGGCGAAATATTTCTGGGGGATTTGGATCTTGAACAGATTGGAGATCTCCTGGGAGATTGGTCTCTCGGTGGTCTTACTCTTCTGGGGGATCTCCTTCGGGGAGATGGCGATCTAGATAAATAGGTTCTCGGGGGTGGAGAGCTTCCCCTGAATGCCAAACGATAAACTCTTGGTGACGTGTCTGATGGAGAGCGAGAGATTGCTCGTCCTCTTGTAAGTGGTGAGTATCGGCGAGTTGAACGAGGACTTGGCGGTGATCTTCTGTGTCTGCAAACTGTTATCTCTGTGGGTGGCTTTGGAGTATTGAGCACCAGTGGCTCGGGTGCTGTTCCTGATACGTAATCGTCCATCACAATTTCACCACCACTTGAAGGTTTCTTCTTCTTCCTCTTCTTTCGCTTCTTTTTGCCAAGATGAATGTAGAAATGATGAGATGCATCCGGTAGTTCGACAATCTCGTGCTCATCGTCACTTGATATTGGAAGGAGATCGTCGGCTTTTGAAGCGGGATTTGGGGGATAACGAGAATTTATCTCGCGGGTGTAATGACGATTCTCCTTGCCGTGGCCTGCGTCTTTGGTGGGAATAGCAACTTCTACTTGATTAAAATTGTGTGTTGGTTTGGGTGGAGGAAATACTGACGAGAGGGAGTGATTGGCTCAGTAGGAGGAGATTTGATTTTTATTAGTGCTTCAATTGTTTTCAAGATAAATGTAATTGACAGCAATGTCAAGTTGGAGTTGAAGAATATGATAAATCATAATATAGGTTATGATTGCCCGATTATTGACGATAAGAAGACCGACTATCGACTGACGTGAAACAAATAAATAAATTGAAATGCAAAAATTTACCAAAAAATTGTAGAAAATATCTACAAAATAATAATCATTTCTAGGCTATTTCTATTATCAACTATCGTCTCATAAAATGCAATAAAGTTGATAATGAGGAAATGGCCCGAAGGATTACTAAAAAGGATTATCAAATGAGCTGACAGACAAATCCAAGAGGTCTAAGGAGGGAATCCGAGGAATGCAAGAGGAACAGAGTAAATGACTCATCACATTTTTGTCATCCTTTACCTCTCAGCGAGTGACTTCTTCTTGTTGATGATGGGGCGGTCATGGCATGGTTCCAGGTGACTCTGCAGTTGGATTGTCCCTCGTCCGAGGAGCTCACGTCCTCCAACGATATCTCCCCGTCCTCCTTTTCCGCCATATTCATCCTTCTTCAGAGGGTTGAAAAAAAATTGTCCAGCCACTCTTCAAATTAGCACATCACCCTACGAATTTTAACGCTAATAATGCAATTCCCCCACCCCAAACGAAACTGCACAACTTCTGACGATTAAGACAAAATATTATTCAACTAGTTGCAATCATCGCTAAACCAATCGTGAGGAATTCACGATTGTAAGGATGACTCATAACGTCCCGTCTTGTATTACTCGTGGAATAAGATCCTCAGATTCTTGTCACGTCAAGTAACAAAGGAAATGATAAAAAATGTTTATGTAACCTGAAGAAACTTCCCAACAAGTCAAATAAATCGACCGAAAAGAAGAGTTTTTTTTGTTTGGGATAAGATGGCAATGAAAAATACGTAATTGTAAAATTAGTGTTCCAATCCATTAACTGGTTGATTAATTAATTAATTAATTAAATCATGAGACTATCATTTTTACGCGACAGGCATTCGCCATGTTATCACAAATCTCAACCTACATGATAGACGATTGAAAATCTCTTGCAATTTCACACTGACATGACAAATGAGAAAAAAAAGGTCGACTAAAAACGTGTGCTTGCAATTGAAGTATCTCAGGGTCGAGGATCTCCAGGGAAAAAAAACGTCACAAAAGTTGTTTCACGGACAATTGAAATCCCAACAAAAATTACTTGTCACCTTTTTTTTTCCTAGAACCACCAGCTCTCGAGATAAACGAAGATGTTGAGATTATGTTATCACGTTTTACAAAGTCGGGAGAAAAGTGAATGAAAGGTTAAAATAATCGCGTATTTTTGTTGCCTTTTTTTGAGGAAATTCGGCGATTATTGTTGAGTTTGGTTGACTGTTTATGACTCGATACATATTTGTGAATGTAGCAATGGCGATGGGTGTCTTACCGAATTGCTTTCGATTATTATTAGCACGAGATAATT
The DNA here is from genome assembly GCA_030522865.1 of Psyttalia lounsburyi. Taxonomy (NCBI): domain Eukaryota; kingdom Metazoa; phylum Arthropoda; class Insecta; order Hymenoptera; family Braconidae; genus Psyttalia; species Psyttalia lounsburyi. The sequence goes on from JAPYZN010000856.1 coordinate 6,840, forward strand.
GTTGCACGATCCATTGTACATTCTTTAGCTTTGTATTGCGCCATGTTTGAGACTGAATTGAAGAATTTTCATTCATCCTTCCTCCTCCATTTTGTGTCGCGCGAGCTCTGGGATTCATGAGGACTGCCTTTATCCCTCCTCTGGTGGTATTTGCGCGGGTAAATAAGTAGAGGCAGTTTATCGGTTGAAGTGGACGTTGCAATTTGTTTTTCATTTTCTGTTAATTAATTTTGTGGATGATTTAAGGAGTGTGAGCCTGGCTGGGGCATGAGTTCAGTGAACGCCACTGAAGGGGCGACAGATACCGCCAGGCGAGCTAATTGGGAGATTATTGACAGCTGTAAACCCACACTGGAGGCATCAGCTGTTGAATTCCAGAAGGAGAAAAAATGTAATGCAGAAGAAAATATGAATATCCCCAACTCTGGCTAATATTTTCTTGTTATTTGCTACAAACGAAGCATATAATTCCATCAGTTTCAGACTCCACCCTCCAGAAGCTCCTCACTATTTTTGGTCCAGTGCTGGAAAGAGCAATTGACCTTTACGAAAAAGGAAAATTTATCAAAATCACTGCATTCGATCCCCAGAAGACGGGCATTTGGAAGGATATTTATGCAGCTCGTTCATTAATCCAGGTGCAGGGTCTCTCTGGAGAGAGTTATACGATTTTTCCAGGTGTCAACTACTGTCCTTGTCCTGCATTCAAATTCCACGTTCTTGGAGATCATTCTCGTGTAACTTGCAAGCATCTCTTGGCCTACTGGCTTGTGACTCTAACTCCGGAGAGAATAATAACAAAAAATATAACACCCACAAATTTCCAAAATCTTCTCCTCCATCAGGTGTCCTACGACGATGATGAATTCGCAGAATGAAGAATTCCAATTTGTTGCTAAACTCGGAAATTTAAGGACAGTTGTTCAGCTACTGAGATCTGTCAACTTTCGGGAGAGTGCGATGTGTTTTGCGACTGACAATGGCCTAAAAATCACCGTAGAAGACTCAAAATGCATCCAAGCAAACGCCTACATCCCCACGAATATCTTCCGCGAGTATGACCTGAAAGATGACGTGATCTTCAAAATAAATTTAACAGTTCTCGTTGAGTGTCTGGGAATGTTCTGGAGCCAGATTGCAGCAGCTGGTACATCAGTTGCACTTCAAATTTATTACAAAGGCGCTGGCTATCCGGTGACAGTGCTCATTGAGGAGGATGGAATAATTACGGATTGCTCGTTGAAAACACAACAGCCCGACCAACTCCTTGACTTCCAAATACCACCTGATGATGTGTTGAATAAAGTTATCCTGCAGACGGAGTTGCTGAGGGATATCTGGAGTGAATTGGATCCAACTTGCGAATTCATTGAGGTAACTACTCTTTGGAGACCACTGAAGACAACAGAAAATTCATTAGTGCATTATTTGCCTCTAACAATATTGTCCAAATAAAATAAAAATAGGCTTGACGAATTATTCTTCACTTACTGGTAATTTTGTGCTTTTCTTTTTATTTCCAGTTATTACTTTCCCCAAAACCTCCCTATTTTCAAATTGGTACCGACGGATTAGCCGGCGAATGCAGGATCGAACTGCCCCACGACAGTGATCTCATTGATAGCTTCGAGTGTAAAACGGAGGCTAACTTTTATTACAAATTTGCACACATGAAACCGGCAATGAGAGCCCTTGGATGTGCTAACAAAGTTTCAGTGAGGACCAATGAGATAGGATTGCTCTGTTTTCAATACATGGTAAAGACTGATGAAGATCACACCTGTTACGTGGAATATTATGTACGTAAAAAAAATACTATCAATAATTTATTAACGGCGAGGCAATACTAGTGAGAGTCTGCCTATTTAGTCATTTTTTGTACGACAAAAAAGAAAGTCCAATCCGTAGTTAATTGTCTCATTAAAATCGTGGAAATTCTCGTAATTGAATTTGACCTATTCTCACTGCCAATTGCCCTGCTAAAAATGTCATTAAATGTTTTCGGTCAGTTGGGAGTAATAGTTAAGAATAATAGGCTCTTATTTTGGTTTCAGTTGTCTCCAGTGTTGGATACTGACGTCTAGACTTGAAAAAAAAATCCACAGTTAAGCCATCAGTCAGCTATTGTGTCCTAAAACGTGTGTAGACTAGAAATTACTGTACATAAATGTATTTAATCTTGATTCATGTTGTCATTATCAATATAATTAGCATTAGCCTCCGCTAAACTGGCCAATTCTCTCATTCTCCTTTCACAAAACAACACACAATTAATAATTTCCACTTTTCTTGACATTCACAATAACTTTATTCACGTAATTCGTGGGTACGAATTATTACGACAATCACCAACGAGATTCCATATTTATAGAGATAGAGGTGAGAGAGGAGATGGATATGTCTTATTAATTCATTATCGCACAATTCAATGGGTGACTGAAGTGTTGCCATAATTTTGTTTGTTCGATTTTGAATTTTTGATTGAGTACATCCGAGTATATAAAAGCAGAATAATTAATTGTCTTGAAAGAACTTACTTTCAGCGAGAATTTTTATTTTTTTTTTACCTTTGGGGAAGTAAAACGAGTTGATGAAATCAGTTTTAATCAGCAATTGCATTAGATTTTATTAACGAAATAATAAAATTTAATTCCCGGCTTCACTTCCCCAGTTATTCTGAAGCATTATCAAATTAAAAACAATTGATCAGATAATTTTTCATCGTATATACCAAAGAAAAATATAAAATCACTCTCAGGGTTTCTTATTCGTTCCACAATTCGGTATTTCTACATCGCTAATAAGAAAATTGCCTCCACATTATTGATTTCTAGCATTACGTCATATCGCTCGTTAAAGAAATATATAATATTTACACAATTACACACTTCGTTAATTATCTTAATTAAAACCGATAGATTACAAATATACAGTTAATATTTCAGTCAATTAATTTATAGAGCGCAAGCTCGATGAGTATCAGTTTTACAGTTTCAATAATAGCAATTAAAATGTTTTTAATCATCTGTTCATTTATACGACCCGAAATTCAATTGCTCAAATGATTCAACTGTTAAATTAAACATTTAATACCAAATTTAGCGGCGAGGTCATGATTATCTTTAAATATTTATACATATATATGTATATTTTATTTATAAAGCAAAAAAAAAAAAATTGATCGAGTTTTTAAAACGAGCAACAATATTTCGGTCATAGAAAATAGATTTTTATATTTGTGGGTCGAGGGGGGCATTGTAAAATTCATAATTTGATGAAAAATGTGCCTCCCTCTAGATCAACTAATTTTTCAAATATTAACAGAAAAAAAAATCTTCAATTCATTCTCGACTCATTTAATAACAGAATTAAAACCTAAACCCAATATTCGTCCCTCGAAATTAAGTACTTTGATAAAACTTACTCGTTGGCCCTTGTTACGTTAGCATTGATTGGCATTTATCATGAAAATACTCGAAAATATTGGCAAATTATTATTTTCAACATTTCATATTTAACGTTTTTTTTGTTTTTTTTCACTCGTTTTGACATATTTTATTGTGACACTAACAGTCTCATTGTTAATTTATCCTTGAGGCAATGGGAGCGGTGTACAATCTGTATATTCTTCAACTCTGCGATGCTAATTACCGTTAATTATGATTATTTATCATTATTATTCCAGTAGTGACCAATTACATGGCAAATTTACCCCAAATTCACTCGAAGATATTTTGAAAACCGGTGGTTTTAAGGAAAAATGCCAAAAGACATTTGTTACTGAGAATATAATTATCTTAATAAAATTCTTTTGACGTTTCCCCCTTAAGTCAATTATTTATACGATTTTTTTTTGGAATTGTCTGTCTGGTATTTCTCCCGGTAATTAAGATTAATTCACATGATCATTGAAAAAACGACAAAACATAATTAACATACAGTTATATGGCATTTGTACAAATCAATAACAGGCAGTCTTTTCGGAGTAATATTTCTGCGTTTTCAACAACGGAAAAAGAGAGAGAGAGAGAAAATATATATATACATATATAAAAAAAAATCTATCTGAGATAATCAGAGAATTTCATAAATTCTGCATTGAATACCGCCGAAAAAAAAAGAAAAATCTAACGAAATAAACATTGAACTTTGACAATTAATATTTACAATTATCGATATTTGATTTGACGTTAACTTTCAAATCTAAGAAATTTTCTTCTTAAATATTCTCGTTTACTGATGAAAAATATATACTTTTACTTATTTATGGTATGATTTGTGCATAATCATTTGAGAAGATCCAAGTGTGACAATTTCTCTTTTGGACAAAGTTATAGGAGAATATATTACCAAAAGAAATTATAAAAACGGGGAACTCTTTCTCCGGTAGTATCCCTATTTATCGAATTATTTCAAATTTATTGGGGATTTCTGTCCGTCAATTTTAATTTTTTTGTCGATTTTTGTCGCTAGAAGTCCCTATTTTTTGTTTCTAAGAGTCCACATATGATAGAGTTTCTCAAAAGAGGCAGAAATTTTCCGGGCAACGCGAGAGCCTCTGCGCAGAAGCCGTCATTTGAAAAGATCTTAGAAAATAAGATCGCGAAATTAGTGTAGACTTTTCTTAGCATTTATTATTCGCAATAAAATGTTCGCCATCCTCTCGGCTTGAGTGTCATTTACATCTGAAGACCGGGCTTTTAAAATAATAAAAAAGCCGAATCAAGACTCAATTAATAGCAATTATATCCTGCCTCAATGGAGCGCCAAAAAATCAAATTAAATAAATTGCTTGCATCTTCTCAAGAGATTGTTTCATGCGTTCCCACAGGCGAAAAATATGTTTTTTACAATTACAATTATGCAGTTTGAGCCGAGGCTTTTCAATAGATTAGAGCCTAGTGCTGGATAATAGGTAGATCTCCAATGAAAAGAAAAAAAAAATGGATAAACGAACGAGCTCTATGTACAGATTACGTCGGAAATTCGTATACAGCGATAAATTGAGCCTAATAAAAATTACGTTTTGTGTTAATTTGCTTTCTCGATGGAATGAGTCGATAGAATGTTAATTTTCCTTGAGGCGTATTGAAGCATATAAATAGGTCATTTAAAAAATATATATCTTTTATTCTGGATGACTGACCAGACGATAGCCAGATGTTAATCTCCTCTGAATCCAGCGTCAGAGAAAACTGTATGTATTTTGTACTGCTCTACCACTCGTAGATGCCTGTTGATCAGCATTCAGCTGTTCTAGTCTCTCTAGGGACTCCATTCGAGTCCTTATCGATCCACCGTACGTCTGTACCTTTAATGAACATGAATGAAGGCCAGGAGTGATTAATTATCAACAAGAACTAAGCGTAGAGGAAAAATTTTTCACGGCGAAAAAAACTCCGAGCATTTGTTCAATAATTCTTCCCTATTGTACTTATTTCAATTATCATTTATCATAATCATTTATATTTTTTTCAACGACTCCCTGATAATTTAATAGCTTTTGCACTACTTCAGGAAAAGCTGAGTTATAATTAAATGTCGCCGAAAAATTGCCGAATGAATTTTGTCTAGAACGCCCCAAGATCTTCCGCTTTTGATTGACGGGAATGAAAATGAAGAATGCATGAATGATGTTCGGCCATTGATTATTAATACCTGAAAAATTCGCAAATCCACTCTTACTGATCTAGCAAAAATATATAAAGTTATTTAATGAAGACATTTGTGTGAAAGCGAGCCCCTTCCACCCACGGTCGAATCTCTCTACAATCAATTGACTCGTCGACGTAATTAATTAATTCTGGGGGCATCGCTTCAGGCGTCTTTTTTTTTTTTTTTATCTACTCACTGTCTGTAGATAAATCAGACTTGAGACTGTGGGAGTCGGCAACTCGCGCTCACTCGAGAGGTGTGAGACTTCCGCTGCTGACTCTTACTTCTCTTGGCTCTGGGGCAGCTGCTGGCCTCCTCTCCTGGTGTTGTTGGGCATTTGTCGTTGTCACTGGATGGGCTGGTGGTCTTGTTAAATGAGTTGCAACGACAAATTCAGTTAGCATTACATCAGCTGTACCACCGGACTCAAGGGGTATTGCATTCTGGCGGAAGTGATCCAGCATGTCCAGAATTGCTGGAAAACACAAGTGCTGGACGCGACAGTGGCCCTGATCGTTGAGTGTCATTCGAAGGTGCTGGAAAAATTTTTGGATGTAAATTATCCTGGAGGGACAATCAGAAGTCCGTAGTAAAGTAGCTCAACAGTAGCTCAGCAATTGTCAATAAAAAAAAGTACCTTTGCTCTCCCTTGAAAATTGAAGGTAAGAACAAACTCTCCCTTTCTAGTTTCACTCTGTCGAACCAGAAAAACCCCATGGCCATTTGTAGCGCTATGAAGAACAAGTTGTGCAGCATCCGATCGTGGTAATGTACCATGAAACCAGGGATATTCTCTCAGACTTACAGCGAGATCCAATTCACCCTCATTGGGCAATTGTTCAATTTCTTGCTGCGAAGAGCACAATTCCAAATTGCTATTGCTCTTCGTTCTAAGTCTGGGTGGCAATTCCGGAGGATTTCCAACATCATTTCCATGATCGTGAGCGGATCTCGACGATTTGCTCGCCGAATTCGCCCTCAATCTGTCCCCATCACTGCCACCAGCTGCCCCATGCCCAATCCCATCGGTTGTGTCACTGGTGTTGGTACTCATCGAGTTCAAATGCGCATTTCTCATGCAATACCTGATGAACAATGTCCAGCAATTAATTCATTTAAAAAACACTAGATAATTTGTCAGTGCCACGGCCAGTCGGTTATCAAATTCTAATTTCTGCAGAGAAAGAAAAGAGACGCTTGAGTTGTACTTTATAAGTACATAATTTTCAGTTTATCTTTCGGCACTTTAGGTAGCGGAGGATCTTTGCCACCAAACGCCTCTCTCATTATATCCTGATAATTACATAATTAATGGAATGATTGATAAATGGCGGATAAGATTCTGCAGGAAAATAATATCGAATGGTTGTCAATTCCTGGCGAGGTTAAGCCACTCTAAATTTTGTTAAACATCTTTTTTGTTGTTCTTTCAATGAAAAAATTATGCATTGTTGGTCTTAGTATGGCAAACGGTAATGATAATGGTATGATAACAATAAAGTTTTTAATTTCGGGAGACCTCTTTACATTCCATTCAATTTTGTACGTAAACGGTCGCCCGATTAGGATGAGGAGGCATATTCTATTTAACTAAAATCATTGGATTAAATTATTTGCAGGTAAATGAAGTTATTTTTAAACATTCCGAAGAGTAAAATAACAACAAACAGTGCCAATGAGATGCACCTGAGGTTTTCTCTACATGTTTAAACTTGAAAAGCCCTGGAGTTTTAATTTGTCGAGAAAGTAGGGAAAAAATGAGTCTGATTATTATTTTACCTGATGGTGGCCAGCCATGACCTCATGTCGGCCGAGTCATGAGCCTCAATGACAAACTCAGCGCTCTGAGTCTTAAGAACAAAGGTATTCTCATGATCCGGCATCTCGAGGGCCGTTGTCTCCCTGGCCTCAGTAATCGCTGAACAGAAGACCCCGTCCCTGGGCTTGACAGCTTTCGGTGGTGAGTAGAACTCTAGCATATATCCTCCAATGGCTTTGATCAGTGCCAATCTTGACTTCTCCCATTTCTGGGTGCCATCGGGATTCTCCCCCATCAGAGAATTAACCACTCCCTCCTTCCTACACTCAACAACAATCTTCGAGAGCTTGGACTTGGAGTGTTTGTCACGTCTGTGATCACTGTGGGACAGTTCGACCTCATCGCTCTGCTGCTTGTGGAAAAATCCCTTTCCCTTTTTCAGCCCCTTGAACGACAATCGCCTGAAAAACGGCTTGTGCGCTGGCTTCGGGGATACTATATCCCCCTCGTGCTCGGAGTAATCGCTGAACTCCTCGTGAGAGGATGCACGAATTGGAATTCGATTGTTGTGACTAGTTGAATTACTTGCTGGATGACGAGTGTCGTGGAATGATGGAGATCTAGAAATATATTTCCATATAATATGACAATAAAAATAAGAAAAAACAATATATAAAATATTAATATTTCTTGTTAAAATTACTGGCAATTTTTGTTTGCCATTTTTAACAAAAAAATCCTGACAAATCAGCATCTGCTGGTGAAGTGTCTCAAAGTTGCATAAAAAATTGTTTAACATGTTAAAAAACTGATAATCCCATGAAATACTTACCTGGCACTTCGCCTGAGATACTCGCTCTCGAAGTGTTCGCAAAAGGTATCGATGAATTTCCTCAGGAAATCCCTGTGCGACAGAGTAGCTCTGGCACTCTCCGGCAGATTGAGACTGACATAAGTGCAGAAAGCTTTAGCAAAATCAGAGGCGGATGCGCGGGCGTGTCTGTCGCAGAATTCCATCCAGTCGTCGGCACCCTCAGGCGTCCCGACGGCATTATTCCCCGCGGCATTGCCCGTGTTCCCCGCCGATGCGTTATAAACACTCATAACAACACGTCTCACTCCACGAAAACCAAAAAAAACCCAAAAGAAAAACCCACCCCAAAATCCCACGCCAAGGAAATCACTGAGACATCCCCAGGTTCAAGTCCTCCGTCATATCAATAAAACCAGCCCCAATGACCAATTTGATGAATTAATTCTTCCGTATCCTCCGTTTATCACTGGACTCACTCCAAACTCGCTCACGCCCACATGTTTCCTCATCGAATCATCCCAACCTCAATCAATTGACTCGATCAATCAGAGTAGCACGTCACGATACATTTTCATAGCAACAATTGTGCTCATTGATAATCGTTAGCCACGAGAGAATAGCTCAAACACTCTCTCCAAACATTCCAATCGTCGATGCACCTGTTCCACAGGATCAATCACATTGTACTCCGGGCTAACAACCCATACACCCCCTTCAGCCACCTCCCCCAGCCGTCAACCCCTGGCCGAGCCATCATCCCCTTGGTCCCCTTGTGACAATTGAACAATCAGACGAGAAAACGAGACGACAAGACTCGATTATTTTTATCCAAAAGCCCACTGTCTTCTTCTAGTCACCAAATTTTCAATTGCTTACGATCAATTTTCCTTTCCCCCTCGCCCATCCCCCGGAGAATCCAATCCTATTCGCCACCGAGGATTTTTTTTTCAGAGCACTCACTGATACGCAGCGGACAGTGGCGCTGTATTCAAACACGTTCAACTTGAAATTCAATTTTCGTACCGAGAGCTCGAGGTGAATTAATTACCATCACCGAGGAGCAATTGCAATGTAGTCACCTGGTTTTACAACAATTCGCGGGGGTTCGAGGGGCTCTCGGGTGTCACTGTTGACCGTGAGTTGGCGATAATTCGGTTAAAACCCGTCTACGTCTTCCAGTGGGACCGGTACTTCCGCCATTACTGTTAGGATCCAGGAGTTTTCGATTGGTCGATAGGAGAGGACAATCGATAGGAAGGGCTAGTCCCCCAGGTTCACGAACCATTTAATGTTAATTAAAAATGAATCATCAACATTGGGAGTGAATGATTGATTTGTTCCATACCCTGGACCGGACAAATCAATTCCCCAGGTTCACGAAACATCGTATGATTGAACAATCGATATTAGGAATAGTCGATGTTCATAATAAAATCGAGGAGTCGTTGCGCGACGAGTGCGATGTGGCGTGTGGAGGGGCTTTTGCCAGGGATGGATCAACCAATGGGGCGTCCAGGTTGTCTCCAACCGATGAACAGATCCTCCACAAATGTCCTCCAAACAAATGTGCAATGAAATATTGATCAGGAGATTTTTATGGTCCCATATTTTGCTGTCTAGCTGTGAGTTACAAGATGTTTTCCACAATCAGCAGAGATTGAGGTGGTGAAGAATATTTCGAGGTGGGTTCTTGTGCTTCCTGAGACACCAGTGGCTCGACATAACGGACAGTGGACACAGCTCCGGCAGGCTCCGGCTTATACCGCGAATCTGTAATCTGTATTGGCATTGTGATTATTATCCTCTGCTCGGGTTATACGATTTTCCATCGCATGGTGAATGATATAATCCTGGTAATCCAACAAATTAGGCGTCAAGCCGTGAACGACTACATAACCCAGAGCATTTGGTTTTTGGGGGGCTTGAGGGGCTCGAGGGGCTCGAGGGAATTAAAAGGTGAACGGGGAAAAATCTGAGTGGAGGTGTTTATTTTTGTCAAGGCGAGGGGATTTGTGATCAGTGGGTAATGGAGCACGCTGGCGAGGGTGATGGTGGCGGTGATCGTCGAGGCGCTGGTAGGGGAAGAGGACGCAACTCCTGGACACCTGGTACTGAGCATCACCCGTTGAGACGTCCACAGATTTCCAATCAGACGGGTAATTATTTGGCTGTGATGTAGCCATCAGCAGTAGGGGGGGGGGTGGCTAACCTCAAATGCCGAGGAGTGCTTAACCTTTCTTTCCATCTTTTTTTTTTCTCGGTGACAAGCTGGGGCTCTTCACCAGGTTAACGAGATGTTCAACAACGCAACGATTAATGATGTAGTGAAGAACTCGGAGCTCTCTGTTGATGCACCTGAATTTGTGCCCAAAGGATTCGTCGTTCCACAGCAAAATGTGAGGGTTTGTTGCACAGATGGTGACATGGTGGACAGAGTTTTAGTTGTATTAATGAATATTTTGAGTCAGCAATTGTCGTTTCCTCGTGGGAAATAATAATTGAGAAATGGATTATAATAAGTGAGCAGTGTGTCCTGGTATAGAATTACTTTGTCTTGTTAACTATCACTTTCCAGCTGATTCCTCAATTCCTATTATTTTGTTCCATTGCCCAATGAATTAATCATTAAATTGTGACGATAATCAGCAGGGCCAAGGCTGGTCGAGGCACTCGGTGCAGGACCGGTTGAATGCAGCGAGGAGTGGGGGTCAGGGGATGCCTCATGTCCATCATCATTATGGAAGTCATCATCAGTATCCCTATCACGTCCACCAGATGCCGTACCATCACCAGTATGGAGAGTCCGAGCATCCCTCGCAATCATACCAGCGATATGAGAGTGGATATGGGAATTATGATAGGAATCAAGTAAGGATTATTTGACAACCCTCTGAATGTCCTCTGTAATGATCTTGTAGTTGTTGAGAAGATGAGAGAGCTAAATAAACCCTCCAAGAATTATTAAAAAAAATTGACATCTCTTGTTACAGGCGCCGCGCCCGGCCGAGAACTCCCGTAGCGATCAGACAACCCTCCAGGGCACGCTGTCCCAGCTCTCGACAGCGATGCAGACGCTCACCCGCAACCCAGATCAATTTGATAATCTAGTCGTGCCACTAGTATGTAACATAACTCCCCACCTCAAGAGCAAAGAGAGCACTGAAGCAATACTGAATGCCATCATTCAGAAATGCATAATTGACTCAAACTTCCGATACAGCGGAGCCCGTCTCTGCTCTCACCTTGACGCAGTGGACACTCCATCAGAGGAGAATCCCTCAATTTTTCGAACAGCTCTTTACGAGCGTTGTCGCATCGAGAATGACAATCAGTCGACAAATTGGCCGAAGATAACTGAACACACACCCGATGAGGAGCGCAAGTGTCATGGTTTAATGCTGAGTCTTGCTGAACTTGTTGCCCAAATGGACTCTCATCCAGCCTCAATTCTTGGTAAACTTCTGGTGGAGCTCATTTCAAATACACTGAAAAATCCTGGCCCCAATTCTGCCAAGTACATATGTCAATCCCTCAAGTTGGCTGGCCAATACTTGGAGCGCGACAGTACGACAAATCGTCAGGAAATTGAGAGAGTAATGAGAGAGCTCACTGATCTCGTCACCAAAGGTCAAGTTGATGTTCACGTTGGAAGAATGGTGAACAGTGTTCAGGAGTTGAGAAGTGGTAATTGGGGACGTGGAGCATCATTCAATGATTCCGTTGCTGTTGATGTTAATCCAGGTAGTGTTCCTATGCAAATGCAAATGCAGCAGAAGATGAAGCAATCACCTCAACAGCTGGACGAGCCTGTTCTCTACGGACCTGATGGGATGGTACTGTCAGCTGAGGAGCGACGATTCTGCCAAGATCTCTCCAGTCTCGATCCTGGCGAGGATTGGATACCCCCCACTGAGGGACCTCAACAGGAGGAGGATGAGGATGATATTATTGCTGATGCTTATGAAGAATTCCTCAAATTGGCTCCCAATAAAAATGATAACAGTAATGTTAACAGGGGAAAATAGCGAGGGCAGGAGTAATTTGGAGATGGCTTCCTCCGACGTTGACTTTATGTACTATTGACGTCAATGATTTATTCTGATTGAAGGGGACGACGGAAGAGAGAGTGCTTGAAATTACTCTGGGGAATTTCATTGTTTTCGTGACTGATTGATAATTAGTGATGGATTTTTCGGGAACAATGTCAATTTATTTAATGCAGAACGTTTTTTTTTTCATTTTTGTTTCCGTTTTTCATCCCTAGAATTTTCATTTTTCCGTTGAATTCCTCATTACAATTTTTCTCCATTATTTTAGTGGAATAAGATCAATAAATAAAGGGGAAAAAACTAATATTGAGGAATTATTGAGAGAATTCAATAACAATTGAACGAACTGTATACAAAAATTTAATTTCCCCGTATTATTTTCTTCTATAAATTAATTTTGAGTAGACATTAGAACTAATAGAAATTCCAAAGAATTTCTCAATCTGAAAAAATATTTTTTTCTCGAGTACTTGTCGATTAATCTCCCATTAATTTCCGAATAATTTCAATTCGCAATCGGTCATGGAACTAACGTTTGAAAAAAAAAAAATTAAGATAAAGAAAAAAAGAAAAATTGTTTCCCCATTGTTTTCATCACTCTCCAGGTGGTCTGAAGAATGAGCTATTTAAACAATAAAAAAAAATATGAAAATTTGATGTCACAATTTGCCACACCAAGGACACCAGCTGCTTTTCAGTGTTCTCCAAGGGAGCCATGAGTTTGAAAATAAATAAAAATTGAAAAATAAAAAACACTGGGAAAACAAATAAAAAAAAACAATAGAAAACATTTCTGCTGTAACGAAAGAATCACAATTAGATTAAGGGATTTTGTTTTTATATTGATGAGAAGTGAAATGTTTGTAAGAGGCATCTAAACGTATATGTATCTGAGGCTAAGTCCCAATATTGCACCTAGTCGGTTCATATGTTATTTAATTTAACAAGAATTAATGGATAAAATCTGGATTAAAATTCAATCAATGCATTATTTTCAAAACGACAACAGCGTCTGTTTTGTACGAATTTTAAACTGAACTAATGGTAATTGTAAATCAATAAATATTTTTTTCCGTTTTTAGGAGGCCAAACATGAGTTTTGTTATTAATCGTAATAATTAAGTGACATTGAAAGAAAAAAATTAAAAGAATTGAGACTCAACCAGAGACCCAAACCCTTCCCTCGTACGTAGAATTATATTTTCTATTGGAGCGTGTGAAAAACGAGCTTTGCGCTGTTATTTATTATTTAACCCAAGGAAAATTAAAAACAAAATTCGATAGCTACTTTTTTTAGTGATTTCCCCGGGAGAGAATTGCGCCAAGTCTACCATCAATAATTATCTGTCAGTGAGGGGTGTAAACACTGTAAAACTCCTGCTGAGTTAATCACGAGTGAAGCCAAGACTTTTGAAGTGTTTCCTCACTTGAATTGTCTCCTCTTACCCAGTCGAGCGTGAGAAATTGAAGGATAACAAAAGATTAGGCAGAATTTGGCTGTGGTTAAAAGCGTCGGTGGCTGTTCTAAAAAACCTCAAGTGAAATAAAAGTGGAAAATATCTTAATTTTATTCCGTGACTATCTCATGACTAAACATGAATAAAATTAATCGCCAAAGTGGGGCCGTAGGGCCCCACAACTGCCTAAGTTTGTCATGGTTCAATTCTCGATTGTTCACGGTGAACAATGTACCTCTCCGATTTTATCTGATTGGTTTCAATCCGTGCGAGACCTACGAGATTGTCAAAGTGATCGAGGCTTACGGAGGAGTGTTATCAAATCCTAATACCCCAGGCACATTCGTTTTCCGTGATCCTGGTCGTCCAGTGACTGCCAAAAATTATGATCTCTACAATATCAAGTATTTTTACGACAGCATTGTTGCATTGGAACGCCAGGAATTGAGCAACTACAGGATCCAGGTGGCAACAAATCCATCCATCACCAACTGCCTCAAGGATTCATCAAGACATTCAAGAGAAAACCAAATCTATGACGAGGATCAGATGTCCATAGACCCAGAATTGACCAGTGATCCTGAGGGCAACAACCTATACTCCCACCAGGAGTGCCATCAAAGTCGCAGCCAAGAGTTCAATATTTTTTATGAGGAAGAACCAACAGATAAAGACGATTCCTTCAGCACCGATCTCGATAATTCGTTGACAGCAGCGAGAATAAAAATTTATTCTCGTGAAATGAAAAGTTTCGCAGATATTGATCACTCGTTGGAGCCAAATCCTGAGCTCACAACCACAGAGATAAAAAACAATGGCCAAGATCAGGGAATAATCCAGATGGAGAGGAAGCAGAGGAGCATTGAAAATTGTTCTGATGATGGAAATGCTGGGGACTCACTGTCACTCCATCCAGAAGCCACTGCGACTGATGAATGCACTCCACAAGCTCTTCCTCCTCGACCTCCTTCAGTAGGGAGACAGAATAATGATAATAAATTTTCCAGATGGACTTTTAGTGAGAAAGAAAATGAAAAAATTATGAACTGGGTTATAGAAAACCAATTACTACCGACAGAGACAGGGAGAAAAATTTGGCAGAAGTTTTTAGATGAAAAGATCCTCCCAGACATTCAGTGCTCAGCAGCAGCTCTAGCCAGACACTTCTCCAGTAATTTGAAGCGTCATGAGACCATTGAGAGGTACATCGCAGAGACAAGACCTTCAGCCCCGCTGTACCGAAGAGGAAGATCTAGGTCTCATTCAGTATCTCATAGATAATGACCGAACGAATATCATCAAAGGGGAATCAAGTGTTCGTCTATAGAACTCTACAAACTAGATAAATAAATTATAATTAAAAAAATGTCAATAGCAATTACCATTGCACAATTAATTTGTCTACTCTGCATATTTTTTATTTATTGACACTCGAAAAATCATTCTTCAATTTTTCGTATGAACAATGGCCTCCACTTTAATTTATTAAAGCCGTAGAATTTATTTTATGTAATGACAAAGAAGTGGAAATAATTAAATGGCAATAGATGTGTCGGTAATTTGAGGTTTTTTTTCTTTTCACTCAATTATTCCCATACAAAACTTGGATTTTAATTTGTCTGATTTTTATTCTGTTAAAAATGAAAATGAAAAGGGAGAGATAAAAATCCATTGATTTTTTTAAACTACATTTAAAATATTTTCTATTGACACTGATTATTGAAAAAAATGCAGGAGAGAAATTAATACGCTAGGCACAGGACAATTGATATCGATTGTCTCCAGCTGGAGAACCAAAACAGGAACAACTGTCTCAAATCACAACAGAGGCTAATCGATTAATAATTTATATTGCTACCAGAGTATTGTGTCACTGGCGTGTGTACCTGAACAATTACATCGCCGTTAACCAAAGAAAATCCACCGGAAATTGCCGCCCGTTAACTCGATTATGATTAATTTGGTATCAATAATTAAAAAATCAAATCAATTGAATTTTTAAGCTCGTTCTGTGAATGCCTAAAGAATTCTCCGGGTGTCCCACATTTTATCTGCTCATAAACCGGCCCGGGCTACCATTTTCGACGTAAGTCTACTTATATATTTGAATAAATAACCGTCAGACGATTTTTTTGTCTTTCTTTCATATCCGAATTTACAAAAAATCTCATCTAATTGTTTAGTTTTAATCCTAATGCTCTAAAATATTTGTAAAATACTCGGAAAATTGGACCGAAAATTGCGGTAAAGTTAATTAGTTAATAAAATTGTCTGCGATATATTTCGATAGCAGTCCTGGATTAAAATGAAATTAGGAAAATGGAAAACTCGGGCGTTAGTTTCATGAGCTCAAAATGGTTCAATACAAAATTATTTACTGTAAATGGAGCTCCATTGAAATTTTATTTGGATGGATATAGTGTCAGTGAATTTTATGAGATCGTGAAGATAATCCAAGTAAGTCCTCACGCCTTTAACAATAATTATTCACTTAGTTAATGAAATTTTGTAGCGTTAAGCCGTAGGAAATTGATAAAATTTCCCTTTTCTCCCGAATTTTTTGCTATTTATTATTATTCATAATGCACAGTGAAATTATTTCTGAATGTCACGATAACAAGGCTGATTTAACACGAATTTAGGCTTACGGAGGGGACTTGTCAGAGCCTGGAGTCCCAAATACATTTATTTTTTGTGAGCCCCATCACTCAATTGGAGTTGGAAAATACCATCGTTATGATATTCAGTATTTTTATGACAGCATAGCTGCTCTCCAGCCCCAGGAATTACCCAAATACAAGTGAGTATTTTACGAACAATAATTACAAACAAAAGACTAGAAACTAAGACGCAATTTAATAAAATTGCAATTGTCTAGGGAATTTGATGAGATTTTTCATAAATTATAATTGTTTTTTTCACGCGTTAATTAATTACTAGTTTGTGACCACGTTGTTTACTGATTATCTGACTTTTAGGCTGCAAGTGAGTCCGGATGGAGCCCCGACAATCAACAAAGTCCGGAGGAATTCGTGTCCTTTAGATATTAAAGGGCCGAAGAAGGTGTCAAGTAGACGTAGCTCATCCGGAATAGAAGAAGTGCCAAGTCTTTATTATAAAACTAGAAATTCTTTGGCCCTCGATCGTCGCAAGAAGAATAGAATACTTGAGAGTCCAAATTTACGACCTAATAGTGACCTTAACAACAATTCTGACGAAATTGATAGAAATAGACGTGAAAATTCTCCCGAGGATGATGAAAATTCTGATGACTCCCAAGTCTGGCAATCATCTGAAGACAGTGAGGAATTTTCACCGAGAGATCGTCGCTCTCTGCCGACAGGCGAGAAGAGAGGAAGGTAAAATCAAAATTTGTGGATTTAAAAACAACCAACAATGACTATTTTACAATTGTTATTCAACTTATTCTATTGAGAGGCTTCTCATTGAATTTCCTTAACTCAATTTCTGCTATAAATACTTTGTTTAATTTAATTAACGGATAAATAGAAAAGTCAAGTGCACTGGATTAAAAATGTCTGACTTAGAAATTTAATTAATTCATAAGCCTTTACTTCTTTTATTAATAGACCCCCACTGATTAATTTCACGGAAGAAGAAAACGAGAAGATAATCCAATGGCTGTTGGCAAAAAAAACAATGCCCACCGAGAATGGAAGGAAAATTTGGCAAGACTTCATCCATGAAAAGGTATTTTCATTGACTTTGACATTCCCTAACGAATTTCACTATTAAATTCCCAGTTTTTAAACAATTCTCTACCAGAAATATCCTCCAAGATGAAATAGTTAATACAATGTTAATTATTAAGGGCCGGGTGTAACAATTAGTCACCTCGAAATCGCCGCCACTCGTAACACGTGAAATAATGATCAAATAGTGAGCAGGCATAATTGCCGACTTGCAAAAATCCTGCACAGAGGTCGGAAATTAGGTTTTCTTATGTTTTAATAATTATTATTCCCGTAATTAGTCACGGCGATTTCGAGGTTATCAACCTTTCCAGCCGGGCTTTAAGTGACACTCATTGACTGCATTGTAAATTATCTCATCTTTCTGGATAATCTTTGAGATTAAATTCCCGGCTTTTCAGATTCTTCCGCATTATTCGCTTACACCCACGATCCTCCTAGGACATTTCAAGAGGGAATTGAAGGAGCATCCAATGTTCGACAAATTCAGCAAAAATCTTACTGGCCCCGAACGCAGTGCAAATATCAATCAGTGAGCAATTAATAATTTTTCAACAGCTATTGCTACGTACATGGCCCAATAATGTTCTCTAAGCCGCCATTTTTTTAATATTAAAGTCGATATACGGAAGAGGAGACTCGGGTTCTCATTCAATACCTCATCGACCGGAATGCGATTAATCGAGCCAAGGGTATCACGATTTGGAGGGAATGTTTGAGAGATTGCAAGGTATGCATTTATAACAAATTTTTATGTATATTATAATAACAATCTTTTCTGTTGAGTAGGCCAACAGCAAACGGTCAAAAGCCGCTGGAAAATTCAATTTATGTCCAACAGAATTGCTTCAAAAATTCGCTAGGATTTTTTTCTTTTATATTTTCTCATCTGAGATCACTTCGCATTTCAGGGGTTACTCCATCCGCAGAGAACTGCCATCAGCCTGAGCTCTTATTTCAAGAATCGGCTTCGTTACAAGTACGTCAAATATACTGACGACCCGGAGGCCCTGGAGGCCTTTAAAAAAATTGAAAACAAAAGTAGGGAAAGAAACGAAGCAAAAGATGAAAATTATTAGAT
>JAPYZN010000857.1:0-36673 GCA_030522865.1 Psyttalia lounsburyi
TAAAATTCCCCCGCAATCTGATCTTGTTTCCTATGTATTTAATTTAAGAACTTCAGTAAATACTGAATATTCATTAGTCCCACCGTCTCCTTAAAAATTACCCAACAAACGCTGGCTAGCCACCGCAAGCGCCTCTAAAATGTCCCAACCACGTCTCCATGATTGACTGAATGGAAAGAAAAAAAAATAAAATGAATATTCCCCAACATCTCAAACGAAAGTCCATTGGCGTTTCAATTTCTCTCCACTCGTAGTTTTCTCCACCGTCCATTTACGTCCACACGTAGAAGTCCCGGTCTTTTCACTCGCCGGCGATGATGAGCCCAGTCAGCATGCACCAGTGAATAATTAATAGGACATTTTGATGTGACACGTCAAAATAAACGAATTTCTCCCGACCCCCTCAATTAAAATCCGTGACAAATTTAATTTCAGCCGAAGGTGACCAGCGAATCGTATGTTATTACACAAATTGGTCAGTGTACAGGCCAGGGACAGCAAAATATTCACCGCAGAACATAAATCCATACCTCTGTACCCATCTTATATATGCCTTTGGGGGTTTCACCAAGGACAACACACTCAAGCCATTCGACAAATACCAGGACATCGAGAAAGGTAGTGAAAATACTGGAATGATAAATTCTCCTGTAATGTTTGCAATAACAGTCTGAGAAATCAAGGCCTACGGATAATTGGTTTTAGGTGGATATGCCAAGTTCACCGGTCTCAAGACGTACAATAAAAATCTGAAGACAATGCTCGCCATTGGCGGCTGGAACGAGGGCTCCAGTAGATTTTCACCTATGGTCGCTGATCCAGAGAGGAGGAGGGAGTTGGTGAAAAATTCAGTCAAATTTCTCAGGCAAAATCATTTCGACGGTCTCGACCTCGACTGGGAGTATCCGGCATTCAGGGACGGTGGCAAGCCACGGGATAAAAATAATTACGCCGATCTCGTACAGGTTTGTTCGTTAATTGTTGCTTAATCGCCGGTGATTAAATTTTTTTCTGCGATTTTATCCAATTTCTGGAATAAATAGGCCAGCGGAAAACTCCGGGCGAGAATTGTTGCAGGATTTTTTTTGAATTGAGAGATATTTACTCGAGTACAGTTGATTAGTTTGATAGGCGGGAAAGAAATGAAGAGATCAATTCGTATATTGAATTGATTCCGTGCTAGAGCGAAGTAGATGGCGTCGTGATGGAGTCTGAGAGGAAGAATTTCGGGGAGTCCCGGCGACACCGGTCGATTGGCAGGTGGCGCTGACGGATTGTTCCGTCGATAACTCTCGGATCCCCCCGTAATCGCGCAAAAATTTAAACGTCCACAGGAATTGAGGGAGGAGTTCGAGAGGGAGTCCTTAAAAACAGGCAGACCCCGTCTTCTCCTGTCAATGGCAGTCCCCGCTGGTATCGAGTACTTGGAAAAAGGATACGACCTGCCCAGGCTGAACGAATACTTAGATTTCTTCAATCTCCTGTCCTACGACTATCACTCGGCGTTCGAGCCCGCGGTCAATCATCACTCGCCGCTGTACGGATTGGAGGAGGCCAATGAGTACAACTACGACAGTGAATTAACAATCGTCAGTACTCACTCATAATCGTCGCGTATCCACCACCTTCGGGGAAATAATTGAATTTGTGCAATTTTCTTGTTACAGGATTATACAATAAATTTTCTGTTGAATCACGACGTCACGTCTGAGAAGATTGTGCTTGGAATACCGACGTATGGAAGATCCTATACACTTTATAATACCGAGGCCACTGATATTGGAGCCCCCGCTGATGGACCTGGGGAGGAAGGCGATGCCACGAGGGAGAAGGGATACTTGGCCTATTACGAAGTGAGCTCTAGCATTCCTCAACATCAAAACAAATTGTCATTCTTTGATTTCAATTGCGAGATAGAACTATTGAACTCTATTTATTGTATTAACTGAATAATTCATGAACCAATCTGAACTCCTCACAAAGTGAGCTCTAGCATTCTTCAACATCAAAACACCATTTTCAGATAAATTTGACATTTTCCATTATCAAAAATTGTCCTCCTTTGATTTCAATTGCGAGATATACCTATTGAACTGTAATTTTCAGATAAATTTGACATTTTGCATTATCAAAAATTATCATTCTTTAATTTCAATTGAGAGATATATCTATTGAACTCTATTATTGTATTAACTGAATAATTTATGAACAAATCTGAACTCCTGATTGTATAATTCAAAATTGCAGATGTTGATTTGGTGTCTCTTTCGATAGACGTAATTGGAGAATGTGGAATTCAAGAAGAGTAGAATTTCGATTTCTACGAACTCTGACTTTTCTGAATTGCGGAGACTTAAATTATACATATCAAATTGCATTCAAAGAATTTAATATTGCAAGTCCATTGACAATTCTGAATTAAATGTGGAATTCAGACGTACATGACAATTGAGAACAATCTAACATCTAGAGCGTGTAATTATCACGTGGGAATTGAATTTTCTGCCGACGAGGTTTCAATGGAAACTGCGATAAAAATAAAATCACGAAGGGGCTCCTAACATTTTCTAGGATTAGTGACAATCAGATAATTTGAGATAATAAATAAATTCATAGATATTCCGGGAACTCTAGGTGTCCGATAGGTTTTTTTGTAGCTCACCAAGTTTTCCGCGTAAAAGTTTTTTGAACATTTTCTTATATTTTCAATCTCATGTTCTCCATCCGGAGATATTCGCTCTAATTTTTGTTCATTCTACCGTAACTCAATAAAAATTGATACCTTCTCAAGATCTGCGAGAATATCGCCAAATCGGACGAATGGGAGGTGATTCAGCCCAACGAGAAAGCAATGGGTCCCTACGCCTTCCGTGAAAATCAATGGGTTGGCTACGATGACGAGAACATAGTCCGAGTGAAAGCCTTCTACGTCAAGGAGAAGAAACTGGGAGGCATCATGTTCTGGTCCATCGACAACGACGACTTCCGAGGCAAGTGTCACGGGCGTCCTTATCCACTCATCGAGGCTGCCAAGGAGGCGCTCCTCTCCGGAAGCGAGTAAGCGAAATATTAAAAACTAAAATGGCATTTTCAAAATTCAAAATTGATCATAAAAATCCGCTCCGACGTCTTATCGCAAAAGAACATTTTGAAGACAATTACGAAATTGAATTAGAAATTTCTGGTAATCCGACTTTTCTCCTTTTAAAATAAATTTTTTAAGTATTTCCGTTTGCCGAGAAAATAGCCTCTCTGCCTCCTGCATCTCCCCCCGAATTACGGTTTTTCTTCCAATTATTATAAACATCTGGTGCAGTTGAGTTATAACCCGAGGGAAAAGTGCCATTCACTTTCGTTGTCAGTGACGGATTTAATTCGTCATTCCGGGTGTATTCAAATTTGATGAATTCCTTGTTTTACGTGTTTGTATAAACGACTCATACAACACTAATGCGTTGTTAATGCTATGTAAATCCCCTTCTTTCATGTAAAACGAATATAATATAAAAGGAAGGCTTATTCCGTCGGTGTTCTTTGGGAAGAATTTTCCGGAATTTTTCTAGACCTACATTGAGGATCAAATCTTTCAGTTATCATTATAGGTATCTTTTCAATGTAACTTTATTATTTAGAAATTTAAACAAAAATTACAGAGAAGATAGAAAAAAAACGAGAAAAAGTAAATAAAAATAAAAATAAAAATAAAAATAAAAATAAAAATAGAAATAAAAATGAAAATAGAGTCAAGATACTGGAGAAATGTCAACTCCTTTCTTGCGGAAGCCTTGCCCTAAGACGCCAATAGAAAAACCTAGAGAAATGCGAAGTTGATGACGTTCTCTTTCCCCTGTCTCCCTTTTTCATCATTTTCAATTTGACCTGAACGCACCTGATATTTCGCAGAGCCTCTGATAAACCCTTAACGCTCTTCCGTTCCCAGAAGGCCGTCTGAAAGGACTAAGCCCCCTGCTCCCCGCAAGAAGACGAGACCGCATTCATCTCAGCGTACAACAGACGCATCAGCCGATCGAAAATACTCCTCCCCCCGTCGGTCAGGTCCAAAGCCAACGAGAAAGCGTCAGTCTTCCACCCGTTCGCCGCCTCGTCCCACCAAGACTCCCCCACCCGACGAAGAATCCCAAGAGTCTCCGGAATCCCCCGAAGAACGCAACACCCTCACTCGCCCCCGCAAGACTCGTCCAAAGTCGCGGACAGGAGCTCGCAGACGAGAGCAAACACGAAAGATAGAGAGAGTCGCAGAAGATGCACCTTCCCTGAGCAACAGTCTAACAACTCCAGAGCCACCAACAACACCGGACCCAGGCTCTGACTTCAAGTGTGAGGACGAGGGCTTCTTCCCACATCCTCGCGACTGCAAGAAGTACTTCTGGTGCTTGGACAGTGGTCCCAGTGGTCTCGGAGTCGTTGCCCATCAGTTCACCTGCCCCTCGGGTCTGGTCTTCAACAAAGCAGCTGATTCCTGTGATTATCCCCGCAATGTCGTGTGTCCAAAGGTGAAAACATCGTCAGGTACATCAACAACTCCTAAACCCGTGACCACCAGCAGAACAACAAAAAGAACTACAACAGCTAAACCCGAGTCTGAGGAGGAGGAGTATGAGTATGAGGATGAGGAGGAAAATATTGCTGAAGATGAGGAGGTGCCTATCAGCACGACTGCTAAGCCCTTGCTCTATAAGACGATCAGCAGAAGCCGACCAACTACGACTACAACCACTACTGAAGCTACCACCACTGAAGGAACTACCGAGACCTCTAGAGGCTTCAAAGGTGGAGACGGCGAGAGTGAGGACACTGAGGATCCCAAGGTTCTGAAGGACTTGATAAATCTGATTAGGAAGGCGGGTGGAATCGAGCAGCTCGAAAAACAACTGCACCTGCAAGAGAAGGCGTCAGGGGACACCACTCAGGGAAGCCTAGCTACCCCTGCTACCATCAGCCGAAGTCTTTATGAGAGAGTTCTCAATCGACAGGCGACGAAGTTATTTGGAGGCACGAGTGGAAAGGATACGAAGCTGGTGATGAATTCAAGAGGGTCCTTCCAGAATGGACCTGGACGATCACAATTTGAGGGGCTGGACGAGGTGCCGGAGGTGAAGAGCTTGCGGAGGACTAATAAGCATCAGTATGTTACAATAGCACGGCAAAGGTGAGGCGCAGAGACTTAAAAGACTCAAGTCAAGACAGATCTTGACTATTGCTATTTCTTGATATTTTCCTTTGAACTTCTACATTTTCTGAGATGTTCACTGAATTATTCCTGAACTCGTTGACTCCTGTTGACGATCAATGAACTACTCAGAAATTGATTATTAAAATGGGATGATGGAATTGCTTTAGATCTTCAACGAATGAACCTGCAGCGGACGAAGATGAAGAGGAATTGGGTGAGGACGAAGGAATCGAACAAGACAACGATGATGCTTCCTCTGATGATCGGGAAGTCAGTAATTTCCCGGAGAAGGAGAGGAATTCATCCCCGAAACGAGTGACACCGAATTACGTCAACATTCGTAGGGCCAGACCGACGACGCCAGCGTAAGTAAAAAATGAATGAAAGCTTTCAAATCACTGAATAAATCATGAAATTATTTATACAGCAATGACAACGATCTGGAAGAAAAAGACACCCAAGAAGAGAACTCCTCAAAATTCTCTCGTAGACAGCACAACAGAAAGTAAAATCCTTCGAGTACCATCAATCCTTCTCGTCTTCGTGCTCAGTAACCCCATCAATTATTTTTCAGTTCTCCAAGTGAAGAGGAACCAGAGGACTCACCCTCGCCCACGGGATCCATCCAAGAGAACTCCCAAGAGACAACGACAGCAAAAACCAGGTATTTATTCCGCTTCTACCGCCTCCTGCCGCAAATATTGAATTCATCCTCGTAATTCCAGATACACCAACGTCAGCCGCTTCAGGAGTACGACGACGTCCTCCACTGAGGCGGAAGATGCCTTAATATCATCAGAAGAAACCTCCCCCCCAACAACCCCTCTCGAGCTCACACCCACCGAGCCCCAGGTCTTCTCGACTCCCTCCTCCTCCCCCAGCACAGAGGCAACCAAGCCCTCCACAGAGTCTTTCCTCGACGCCACAAGCCCCACAATAAGCACAACTTACCAACCAGCAACAGAGCCAGTGAAACTGGTAGAGAACTCAGTCACTGAAATACTACTAACAACATTCCCAGCACAATCGACCCCTCGCACGACTCCTTTACCAAGGACAACAGCCTCAGTAGTATCGTCACCTAGACCTTTTGGGTATCCTCGAAGAACACGTCCAACATCATCATCCTCCTCATCATCATCAACAACAACAACGACGGCCCCATCAACGACTGAACAATCAAGAGTCAAGGTGAGTAACAGACCAACGAGAAACTTTGCGAGGCCATCAAGTTCACTTCAAAATCGGGTAAGAACACGAACAAGAGCATCGACAGTATCCAATGACATCAGCCAATCGGTGGAAAATAATTCCAATGAGGTCACCTCTGTGGAGCCTGAAGGGCAGACGATAGGTCGATCGAGGCTGGCGACGAGAAGAGGGGGAATTAGATTTTCATCAAGAACAACAACGACAGAATTACCGAAACCTACAGCATCAACACCAGATGACATTTCCACATCCAGATTTAGTTCTAGGAGAAGAGGAAGACTAACGTCGACGACCGAAGCGACGACCAGTTCTTCTGAGATTGCTCGAAGAAGAAGACCCACAGACAGCAAAATAATCCGAATAACGTCGGATAATTCGGAACTTCTGAAGCAATCAAGGTCGGAGTTTATTGGGAATAGTGAAGATGATGAGAAGATCACAAAGATTCGAGTGTTTAAAGTGAAAGAGGACGTGTCCAATATAATTGAGCCCTCGGGCTTTGAGAATGAGACGATAAAACTGACGGAACCGTTTGATCCCATCACTGAAATATCAACTTCGGGTGATCCTGTTTCAGCTTCAACACTTCTTACGACTACGGAAGTCTCCACGACTGTCACAGAACCAATTGACACTCATTTCACAACAACAACAACAACAGAGAGCATTGCAACAACTCTCGATGACACGAATTTAGATAATAGTACAGTAGATAATGAGCAGTCAGGGGAGGAGGATAAAAAATCATTAAAGAGGAAAGTTTTATTGAGAAGACGTCCAGTGACGCCTTCCACCTCGACAGAGGAGACAACGATCGAAGTGAAAAGGAGGAGAAAAATTCTGAGGCGAGTCAGACCGCATCTGGAAGATGTCTCCAATGAATTACCAACGACTGAAGATCCTGAGATTATCTTCAGTGGAATCTCCCCAACTCCATCGATGTTCGCACTCGAGGAGAAGGAAGAATCGACTGAGTCCTCAACAGAACCTTCAGTCAACGAGATTACAACAGACTTGATCGACAAAATGACAACGATCTTCGATAATTCAGGGAAGACAACAGTAGACTCAACGACAATTGTCACAGGTTCAGATGATGTGACGACAATTGCTGTTGAAACAACTGCAGAGACTGAAAGACCATCGGACGATGACAATTTACTAGAGACAGCAATAAGGACGACGAAGATTGATGTTGAAGAGCCAACGACAATCTCAACAACAGTCTCTACAACTCCAGTAAGTACAACAGCATCAGATCCAGTTTCCAGGTTTGTCAGGAGGAAATTCGTGAGGAAGCGGCCGGCCTTCTCATCAACAACACCAACGCCTGCCCCAACATCGGCGCGACGATTTGGTGTCTCCAAGTCTTCAGGACGATTAACACCAGAGCCTGCTATCTCCGCCATAAATTCCCGGCGAAGGGGCTTATTCGTTAGAAGAAGACCGGTTCCTTCAACGACAGCTGGTGTCAACGAAGACACTGACGTAAATGAAGATCTCCAGAGATTTTGGAGTCACCAGGCAACACCAGCAACGACAATTGGACTGACTCCAATCGACGACTCAGAAGTGTCATCCACACTAATTTCTAAAGAACCCGACTCATCTCCTGAAGAATCCTCCGACAAACTGGGAAATGCCGTTGGTTTTCGATCGGGCAGGACTCGTTTCATTGGTGAAAACGAAGCCGAGTCCACGGACACTGACGAGGTTGATGATGAACAGATATTCAAGTTTCCAATAGCAAATAGCCACAGAGTTAATGCCCCAAAGAAGCAGTCTAACGTTCCCGTGGGCTTCTGGCAGAGTCAACTCCCAAAGACTCGATCCTATCCCCGAAAGCCAACGACAACCGAGTCATCAGTCACGGAAACCCTCATTCCAGCTCGGAAATTCGATTACGTGGCTGATGCACTACTCAGAAAACAACAATCTCAAAAACCACCATCCAATACCCCTCCAACACCAAAACAATCAGTAACAAGATTAGTAACATCAGTCGTTGAATCTGGAACAACAGAGCGACAGATAATTCTCATTAAGACTAAATACTCGTCATTAACATCAGCAACAAAAATACCGTATGACAATTCCCTTCATTACGACAAGGATTATCCATCCTCCGAGGAGCAGAGATATTTTTTACTGAATGAGATTCATGAGCCAACTGAAAGAGCAGTTGAAAAATCAACATTACCAATAGAACGAGTATTTGCAAGACGTGCTCGGTATTTTGTAACTGAACCCAGTGTTGAGTCGTCTACCATCGAGATCGAATCAGTCTTCAACGATCTCGTGGGTAGAGAAAGACTATAGACTCCAACAAATGCCAATTAGTCCTAATATTTAAACAAACTTCATCATCTTAATCAAACAAAAACATCACTCACGAATGTAACAAATTGCCATGACGATAATAATCACGAGCTATGCTTCAAAAAAATATATATATATCACCAATATGGCGACCAATGATCTCGACCTTGAACGTCGAAAATGTCGTCGCACTCTTTGACAACCCATAATGAACCAAAAAAAAACAAAAAAATTATCCAAAAATCTGCACTAAAGGGCACATGGAACACCTGAGAGATGAATGTTTCTGGTGAATTTATGGTGACTATCTATATGATATTTTTCAGGTGAACCTGGAAATTCCCGACAAACCTGATCTACCAACATTGAAGCAGCTGATCGATACTAACTATGGAATTACAAGGTCATTTGGTACGTCAGCTAACAGTACACAAGCGTACGACGTCCAATCTCTGAATGACGAGATTGACAATAAATTACCGCAGATTATTAATTCTGATGGAATCAAAGTGAGGGTGAAGATCTTGGATGATTATGGAAGTGGGGAAGTGAAGATAAATCAGTTTGCAGTGCTGAGCTTACCCCACGGAGCCATCAATCCAAACATCACGAGTACTATATTGAAGATCGAAGTGATCAATGACTCCAAGGTAGGCCAACCGTTATCAGATGAAGCTGAGCTTCTGGATAATCGATTGTCGCGGGGGACAAGAGGTGAAGACAAGAATGTCGCTAATGGTTCGTCGCAGAGAATTTCTAGAAGACGAGGTAGAGTTGACCACCAGTCAACAACTCCTGAATCGACGACAGGCAGACGAAGAAACGTGAGGAGAAGAGGAAATTCTAGGATTACTTATGTAGATCAAAATGCTCAGAACACAGAAATCGTTAATAATACTTCAACATCTTCCATGAACGACCAGCTGATGACTACAGTGAAGCCAACGACTCTTCGAGGAAGTTCAGTGGTGATCCACAGTAGCGACGAGCCTGTCAGAGGATTCTTCATAACCAAAAGTCTCGAAGACGTTTGGTCAGTGACTGAGGCGATTAATTTGAAGGAGCTCACCACAGAAATCCCTTCAACCACCTCTTCAGATGTCATACTTACGACAATTGACAGAGGTAGCGAGATCTCCACCCAATTCACCACTACCGAGGACTCCGAGATATCGAGTAATGAACTTGACAGTGAGACAATCCCAACTACTCAAGAAGGAACGGCTACTCAAGTTTTTGAGTACTTAACAACTCCCAGGCCAGTTGAAACGACACTTATTCAAGAAACAATTGAAGATCATGAGGTCAGTAACCCTCAAATTACGACTTATCATCCGACTAAAGTACCTGAAGCCGCGGAATTAGAGATTGACACCGAAAATGATGTGAATAATGGAGAGGGAGGAAATATAGAGACTACAACCTTCAGAGAAGAGAAATCAACGACGAATTTCGTGGATGACTCAACAATTCATGACAGACTCCTAGAGAAATTGAATGAATCGAATGTCGTAACAGGGGAAAGTGGTTCTGAGTATACAACAACGGAGAATAATTATGAAGCAATGGTGTTCACCACGCCCAGCAGTTTCACTGCAGTCCATGCTGAATTCAATGAATCAGAGGAGATTTCAACAGGTGTTGAAGTTACTACTGCAAAAATAAATGATGAGAGGACAACAACTGCGGAAGAAGTGACTACGGAAGCTGCGAAGTCTGTCCCAAGTGTAGTTGACGAAGTAATCGACACAATCAATAAGAATAGAACAACAATAATTCTCCAAATTATCCCATTCACCCAAGAAGATGAACAGACTCCAAGTACACCCTTAGATTGGCAAACCCCACCAAGTGAAGCTCCTCGTGTAACTCCTCTTACCCCAGAAGAGGCTGAAAATGCTATTCCAACTGACGCGAGCCCAGGAAAGTCTTCATCAGTTCCTGTGATTTCTCCAACAACTCCCGTTTCATCTTCACCAGCAAATCCTACCTCCGCCACTCCCTCCACCACATCAGAGTTGCCCCCGGAAGTCTCATCAAGAAGAACTCGACCAAATGGTCGATCACGAGGAAGGGTTCGCTATCAGCAGTCATCACCGAGCACGTCTGCTCCTCGAGACCGCAAGCCTCGGCCATTCCCAAATCGTCGGCGTCCTCAGTCTCCTCCAGGCCAACCGGAATTACCAGAATCATCAGAAGAATCAACTGTGATAACCACGTCCTCACCACCATCACCTCCCACAAGGGCTCGAACACCTCTTCGAGGTCGCGGGAGAGGCAGGACTCGCCAGACAACGACTACAACGACCGAGCCAACTTCTCCACTCACAGAAGAACCCGAAATACATTCCAAAAATGAAGAAAACAATCCGAACAGTCAGGCTACCCTTCAGAACCCTCAAACAGAAGCTACCAATGATGACGATCAAGCCATCGCTGAGAGCAGTCATGCAGAAGTCCTTGGGGAGGTCAGTTTATGAAAAAAAAAATCGATGAACAAACGACTAAGTTTTAAATAAAATCCAGAAGATGCCTCTGATGCAAATAAACACGCCTATTGCTATTGCTGTGGGTCTCTTCTCCGAGCCCTAGTTCTAGTTCCACATCTTCAGACCACATGGAAATACAAAACACAATTTTTTACCCTCCCCCACAAATGCTAATAACAGTGGACGGTCTAACAATCCAGAGATGATGGATCTTGTCCTGTCACCTAACGCCTCAATAATTGAGCAGAATTGCGGGACATGTTGGGCTTCGTCGAACGCAACAAACATGGCTACTTCTTGAATAACATTTATACAGATTTTTTTATTACTCTGAATTTCTGTTAATCTCTTGTTTTTGATGTTTTAGAATGTGTGCTTCGGATTATGTCGCGCTTACATGTTTTTCTCATCACAACTGAACGGAATATTTTTATTTTTCTTTCTTCTCTTCGAGCGTGAAGGACAGCTGAGTTGGACTGCCATTTTTCTGGCAATTGTTTTGTTCAATTGTTTGCAGAGTTAACTTGAAAATTTTGGGAGCAATGGGGAGGTCTTAAAAGTAGCCGTCCATTTTGTTTAATAAGTCAATGTCCGAATTATTTAGCTGAGAGGAAGAAAAATAGGAATTTTATTGTGCAGATGTGATGGAAAATCTTATGCGTAACACGGGGGCAAAAAACACGACTTTGCGCCCTGGTTGCACAATATACTATTTTCTTCTGTGAATAGTCTAGATATTTTCTGTATTAACGCTTGCGATTAGTCTCTATCTTCTTGTCTAATTGATCATGAAGAGGGTCATCATCATTGTCAAGGCCTGCGAGAAGGAGTTTTTCAATGATTTTGTGGTTATGTTTAGGTGGGAGTCCTGAGGCACCCGGGCAACTTCCTGAGGAGACCTGGGAGTATTGGTAGACCCACGACCTCGAAGAGCTACGCCATTGGTTAGTGAAATCAAATCAATTGAATTGGACAAGATGATCTCGAGATTATTTTCAAGTTCAGAGCGAAGAATCTGATGTCTTCATTTGCAAAATGAACGCGAAAAAAGATTTATTGAGAAAACGACTTTGGGAATAAACAGACGAATTACTCAGTTAACCTAGACAATACTAGGATATTTCCAGATTGCGCTGTCGATTTTTATAGCGATTGTAATTTCAGAATACGAGACCGCCGGCCGTCGTTACTCCAGCAAATTCATTGTTCCAACAACCGCAAATAGCGATCAAACTGGGCGTGCGCAGGAGATCGCAGAGTCCCTCATAGATCCATCAGTGGCTGCTTCCTTCGAAACAGGTAAACCCTCATCGTCATCGTCCAAAAACCATTGAAATTGAAAAAAAATAAGAAAACTTGCATTACATCAAAGTTTAATGAACATTCATCACAATTATCTGTCTCTCACATTCCTCTTGGCATTGGTACTCTGCGCCTCTAAATTAATTCTCTAATTGATTTCTTCCCTCCAGCTATGAAAGAACTCAACGTTTCACCATTCAACTAACAATCTAAAATACACTCTCGACTATCATCATTTAAGTCTCCGGATGGTGCAGAGACTCTTCAACAAATCTACGTAATTAATTGTTACATCATTTTCATTTTTTTTGTATTCCCGGATGTTAGAGTGGAGGAATATTTGCGAATGGCTGTCTTTATCTACTAACGAATTCTGTAATGAAGTGATATGAGCAACACTAGAGGACATTATTGATTAAATATCTCAAAAATTAATTGGTTTAGAGGAAAATATCAAACAATTCAGTGGATCCTGTGCAAGTGTTTATAATTTGATTTGTTCTCAATCAAATAATCAGTAATTAATTAATTGTTTCGTATATTGAACTACAGTTGGCAGAACTTGTCAGCAACAAATCAATTGTCTCATCAATTATCTACTGACAAGTTCACTCGAAATTTTCATCTAAAACTCATAACCTCCATTTGTACTGGATCTCGTTTCACTTCAGAATAGTCAATTCCCTAACGACTAGCAAATTACTAAAATTGAGAATAAACATGAAGAGATTGTCTTATGGATAGGTAGAGAAACCTCGACGAACCGAGGTCCACAGAGGCATAGACTCGAAGAGTTTAAAGGTATCACTGAAACGCCAATCACCAGAACGACATCACCGAGAAGAAGACAGAGGCCGACAACTGGCCCTCAGGAGGCCAAAGTTGTTCCGAATAGGCCAAGACGGCCTGCCATAATTGATTACGATTACTACGTCGATGAGGAGGTGCGTATCTCGGTGAAGCCCGAGTTGAAGAACAAAATTTATGTGACAGCCAGTGGAAGAATTGGCTGCCTGGATCAGGGAACATTCGCACATCCATTTTCCTGTAAAAAATTCATCACCTGCGCCAAGATGGTGGCAGGACAAGTTGTACCGACTGAGTACTCTTGTCCCAATAAATTATCATTTGATCCGGTTGGAGGTATTTGTAATTGGTCCGCTGGGCTTGGATGCAAGGAGTCCTTGTAATGAGGATTTTTAGAAATTCTTTGTAATTGAGGGAAATTAGAGGATAAATTCTTGAATTGATCAGTGAAGAAATTTATAATGAATATATCGATAATTAAATCATCAGACGCAATCCAGGCATTCGAATATATATTGAGAATTAATTTTCATTTTTTTATTATTAGAACTTCACTTTTTGTAACAAAAAATTGACTTCAAATATTTTGCAAAATCATTTCACTTCTCGCGTTATTCTATTCATGTTTTATTATCTTCTCATTTTACTTAATTACGTTCGTCTATTTTCATTAAGCAAATTGTTTCATAGGCATTATACTCGATATTAAACATATTCTTAGTGCAATAGAAAACAGTTAGCCATATGTATATCTCGTTAAGCACAGCGTCGTGATATTATCGATAAATGTAATGACTCTTATTAATTCATCAATTTTTTGTATATACTAATTAATTGTAAATAAGACTTTAACTATGAGAAACTACCGAGTAATGATTTAATTTATTTTGTTCTTGGCAATCACTAGCAATTAAACAGAGAAATAATGAAGATGAGCAGCCAGATATCAGTCTCTCAAAAAATTCAGCCGTAATATTCCAATGCGTGACTAATGAGGATAATCAATCAGCGTAATTTCACGTGACAGATCAATAAATACTCCAAAAACTATAACTCATTTTGACGCTGGTAAGGATTTTACCTGCGTAGTAGTGCCTAATTTCGTAAATACCGTGAAAAACTCTATTCAGAAGTGTAAACTGAATCTGCGATTAAGGCCCAGGTGTAATAGTTCGTAACCTCGACATCCCCGTGACTAATTACAAGAAAAATAATGATCAAATCGTAAGCGAACCTAATTTCCGACGTCCGTGCATGATTTCTGCAAGTCGAGAATTAGGTCTGCTCACGATTTGATCAGTATTTCATGTGTAATGAGTGACGGAGATTTCGAGGTGATAACTTATTACACCCGGCCCTTAACCAAAAAATGTGTTATTTTACGAAAGAAACTGCAGAAAATGGCGGTATGAGAAGACTTAGACTAATTTGTCAAACTGAACAGTCTGATCTCGTGCTATTTATTTATGATCAGGTCCCGTCATGAGTCAGACCATTTTCTGATATGAACAGTTGATATAAAATTGACAAAGATTAGACTCTTCTTAATTCCAAATCTGGAGAGCTCCCCATGTTAATTTTTCATATAATTTCTAGTCCCCTACGTCAGTTCTGTCAACACTGAGATATATTGGATTTATTTTGTACATCGAGCTGTATCATCATGACGAAGTAGGTGGTTAGGGCACTGAAAATCTGAAGCCAACAAGGAAATCAGTGAGTCAATGAACCGACTGGTTCTGAATGAGCACCACTCACTGTGTATAACTGCGACGGTTTCATGTTAATTAATCCATACAGAGTGAATTGCAGAGGCTCTTGCAGAATTTGTAACGATATAACTTTTACCTGCACCAGGTGAAGCATCATTATCGTATCGAGTAGACAATCGACTAGGAATTGAGGTTATGTACTTACGGCATCAACGACGGGTTTGGGATGATATTCACTGATCATTCGATGAAGAATACTCCCTGCCTGATTCCCTTGGAGAACAACAGCATTGACTGCCTCAGTGACTACCAGAACTTCTACAATATGGACTACGAGCCACATGACAAATGTGAGAAAACTGAGTTCGATAATTTCATTTGATTCCTTCATCAAATGCAGACAGATGAGGTAGAAGTACGACGTTATGTCCATCAAATGGGTTATGAGAAACAACAGCATTGGCGCTCGAAAGTATTTTTCTATCATTTTGAGAAGAACTCGAAGCTCCTTATGCGTTCTAGCAATCACTCTCAGACAGCTTTTCTCATTTTCATAACGACGAATTCTGAAAGATTAAGTGTATTTTATTATAATCAGTTGAAGGACCTCTTGGGAACGGTTGGTTCGCGAGGATTGCTTGGGGGATGTCCTGAATATTGGCCGTAAAGTGTTTCTTTTTCGTATTTCAATTTAGACTGTCCTAGACGAAAATGTTCTGATGACTGAACACATGACAAACGTCAAGAAACGATGACCAAATGTATCAAGCGAGCCCAAACTCACCTTTCACATTGAGTATTAATGTTCGTTGAGCTCCTGATGTTCATTGGGAATTGTCTAACAAATTCATTGACCAATCGTAAATAACGTTCCAAATTGACAATTGCACAAACAAAATATACGGTGCATGTATGAGGGAGGACACGTAGATTACTGCATACATACCACACTAGTAAATTTTCATATCCTAAAATAGCTACATTGATGAAAACTACAATATTGATGGTGTTTAGTAGAAAGTATACACAATTCACTAAGAGCACGAGATGATTCGATGCTTTCACAATATTATAATTATTTATCTGAATGCCCAGAGGCCGCAAAGAACTTGACAAGTCTGTGAAGGCTTTTATCATTGAGTACAGAAGATCTTGAGAGAATGCTGCGTTCATCCAAATGGACGTTATCGTCAACAACTCTAAGACGACACTCAGACTGTCTGAGATTATCGTTATCCAGGTTTCACATGACAAAATAACTGACATCCTAGACTTGATCAAAAAACTGAAAAGGATGATGTTGAGTGAGCACAGTGTGCACGTGTAAATTGTGGTGATCTTGCAGCGGATCAGAAAATTGTCTTTTGGATATTTGAAAGGACACAGGCCGAAAATCTTCAGGTAATAATACACAAGTCGATTTAGAAATGTCTCGTACGATTCTTTACTGATTTTCATTGTTAATTCAGACACACTAATGGGCTGTCATTCAATGAGGCAATCAATTACTGGGTAATTCAGTAATTATTGTTCATCTGTCATTGCGGGGAGGGTTCATTAATGGTGGCAACA
This sequence comes from Psyttalia lounsburyi, assembly GCA_030522865.1. Taxonomy (NCBI): domain Eukaryota; kingdom Metazoa; phylum Arthropoda; class Insecta; order Hymenoptera; family Braconidae; genus Psyttalia; species Psyttalia lounsburyi. Next base: position 16,608 of record JAPYZN010000857.1, read on the forward strand.
ACTTTTGTGAAGAGAAAACTGGAGTCATTGCCGGGAATGGCGATATTCTACCACTGGCAATCCCGAGATCAATAAATTGTCAGTCTGAAGGACACTTTTACAATAATTGAATGCCTCAGTTCAACTCAAGGTTATTTATGTTCAGTGTTTTACATCATCTTCAGCGCCCTCACCTTATCATCATCGCTTGTCACAAACGAAGAGATCATCTTGTTGAATGATGCTCCCATAACTCACAGTAATTTACCAACCATTTTCGACATTACTGGAACAATTTGTTGTATTTTTTGTACTGTCGGTTAGACCTCTCAATCGATTTCAACTCCCAATGAACTGATAATTGGACTGATTCATCATTGATCGGCCATTTTGGATCCTGCATCGCCACTGAAATCCTGGGAAAACTGATGTTGGTTGTCGAGCTGAATCATTATCACAAAATAAGTGGTCACTGCGCTAACAACCTGCCAAATTCATGAATAAATAATTAAACATTTTGAACTCATGAGTTCAATGGAGAGACTTACTGTGTACAGATGAGATGGATTCAGTTCTATGAATCCATATAGACTGAATGTCATTGGCTCTTGAAGTATTCTCAGAGACAAAATTTTCACCTTGAACGATTAATTCCAAACATTATTCAGTTTAATTTAATAAAGCACGATAAATTACGATTTTTCAAGCAAATGAAGGATCATAACCTCTTGACGATAATTAGGTCTCAAGTATTTGCTGTGTGTTGATAATTATATTCTTATCATCATTGTTTACTAACAACACCTAATTATTGTCAAATAAGAGATTAAGGTCTTTCATATCCTTAAAAAATCATAATTTCTGGTGTCTTCTAGCGTGTGTAATCTACTGTAGCATAAGCAAAAAAAGGAGGATAAAAATCTGGAAAAATTCAACTCACGGTATCGACGACATGTGCTGGATAATACTGAGTAACCATTCGATGAAGAATATTCCCAGTGTAATTTCCCTGAACGACTGCAGAATTAACCACTTCGAATATTACCAGTACCTCCATGATGTGTATGATGAACCACGCGAGAACCCCCAGGAATGCGTTTATGGGGGACCTGGTTTATCAACGGAATTAATTTCGTTTTTTCCCTTCTGATACATTGGAATGAACTGAAATGATAGACTGGCGGCTATTGTCGGACACATTAAAAACTATTGAAGAGCCGAGAGCGAATCACTCAGCCTAATAACCCATTAGCGGTATTGACTCGTGCGTCAACGTCACTCAGGTCAGACACATTTCTCTCTTTCCTGTCACGAAATCCTTAGCAATAAACGACCTAAAAATTAATGATCAACTACTGTTGATACAAGACTTCTTCTGGAAAGGACCAGTTTCATCAAGACATCAGAATTAGCTACAACTTTGCCAAAATTAAAAGAACCAATGACCCCCACATGGAAAAGTATACAATTTGGGCCAATTTAATATTAATTAACTCATGAAATCATTTATTTTTCATAAATTAAATGAATTCACACTAATTACAGTCGTAACATACTCAGAAATATATTGATAATATCTTAAATTTATTAATTTCATATAAAACAAGCGAGTTTTACCAAAAAAAATATGTAAATAATTCTGGAGAGGTATAATTGTCTGTCTGGGTGTTCAGGACAATATAAAACCTCCTAGATTTATATTATCATCACATTCTGCTACAACTCCATCACAATTAAGTATTCTTCACCAACAGTTCTCCCAATTCTCACTGGATCAATTGTTTTCAAGGTCTTCATCGAATTGCACTATGATCACTAAGCAGGTCACCATCGAACAAGTCATCTGGAGAAACAATATTGTCATCTGTATGTACTTAAACAGCTCATTCATTATTATTATCATCTAATAGTTAATCAAGTATTTAATTATTAGATTGTTGTCATTGATTCAACGCTTACTCGAACCAGAAGACGATGGTTCACGTCGCAGAGTCCAAACAATGTTACTCTCATGTCATTCCGCAGTAATTGCAGGGAGAACAAATTGAATTGCTGAAACAAGTCGAGATATAAATTATAAAGTACCTAATAACTTGAATTGCTCCCCAATTTTTTTATGTGAGCTAACGTAGAGTGTTCACAATTTTATCGAGTTTACTGAATACAAATATTTAACAGTAAAATAAAATCTTAAAAACATGAAACATGGGCAGTAGGAATATTATTTATGTTTTAATATTGATAGTATTGGAAATATTAAGTATTAACACTTTAGAATGAGATATATTCTGCAATTTATTCTGGTGAATTTTAGGTTAACCACATTTACCATTCGTACATGTTCTGCTCGTGAACTGTCAGGCAATGGCGATGAATGAAGAATTGCCGATGTTCTCTGAGCCTCGGTTATCACACGACCACAGGAGTCTGATATAATCACAACAGCTGCCACAGGGAATGCAATCCAGTGGAGAACCGATAGAACGTAGAAAATATCCCAATTTTTGGGACGATGATCTTCTAGATACAAGTAGTAGCAGTAGAGATTGGCTGTTATGTGGATGATGTCCGATGTTATTGTGATTAATAATGGAATTGTGAAGTAAGAGACTATTTTCCTGAGGAGGCCACAGGTTTCTCGATGAAGCTCACTGAACAGCGATAGCTCGTCAGTCCAGGGAACTCGTTCTCTTCAAAGTAAAGGTGAATAAATAGGAAAGAGATATTTGATGAGAAAATTGGGAATAATCTGGCAAAATGTATCGACAATCAGAAGGGATTGTCCTCGGTTATCAATACCGATCATCCTTTGATGTGAATACAACGTCCAGAGCCTGCGATGTCCTCGTCAGAAGGTACAATATAATAAAAATTCTTCATTTCATTATAAAATGACGGAAATTGGAGAGAGTGGGCAAAATGGAACTTCTTCAATTGACAATAACTCGGGATCGGCAGAGTGAAACTGAACGATTTTCATCTCATTTTAAAGCTCTGGTTTTCAGCATCAATATCAACAAAAATCAATCAATTCCACTCGGCCGATGTCGAGTTATTGATAATTGAAAGCCTTCCCTTTTACCCACTCTATATATTGTACGCCGAGGAGATCGTCAATTGCTCCCTGAGGCTCATCAAAAGGTGCTCGAGTAACAAAACTTGTGAGCATCGAAGTAGTCAAACGAGATAGATAACATACACTGAGAAATAAATATAATTCTGCCAAACATTTGTCCTGTCCTGCCAAATGCCAGAAATTCCTAAAATAAATTTCGCCTCAACTTCTCGCCAGAATATTTAACAGACAAAATTATATTTCCGTTCTCAGTGCAAGATCATCGTTAATCACATCAATTCAGTTCGGATATACAAGGAAATGTCACGACAAAATGGCGGCCGGTGTGCCATAATCCATTAACAATTAAGCTAGCAAATAATACGATAAAATTCCATCAATTCATTACTCTGATAGAATTCTGAAAAACTGATGTCCATCACACTCTTCACCAATCAGTAAAATTTCCAATTGCGTATTCAATCGACGAAATTTCAAGATCAATAGCGCAATCGTAGCGACAAATAACAATATCATATTGTAATGTGTAACACGTGTAACATTGTAAGTGCACCACCACTTCAAATTTCCTTCAGGCGTCATTCTGGCTGCCACCCACATGGTGTATGTCACGGAGCATAGAAAGAAAACGTTGAAACAGGAGACGGAAATGGCAAAGTATCTAATATATTTATCATAATCACAAAAGACGTCCAGTCTCTGTTCGATGAGCATAAGTTTCTTGAAATGCTCGACGATGTCGAGCAATTGTTGTTGAGCCAAAGCAAATGAGACCCAACAGCTCGAGAGCTCCAGGAATGTCAGTACGACAATTTGTTGGTCCAGAATGAAAAAAACTTCGGTTTCACTGGGGGCGGTTAGCCGATACCTATCGACAAATACCTCAACGCAGACAAAACCGAATGATATTGTTTGCAATAGGGCGTAAAATAAACTGATTGGAGAAGATTTGATCATGCTATTGTTTGTCAATTTGAGTGGGTTGAGCCCCAAAATATTTCCAAAGCGAAATAACATTGTAAAATGCCACGAATTCTTGTCGATTGGATGCATTGGTGGGGATTTCTCACTGGGCATCTGGTTGACCTCGGGAAAAATACTGAGGCTCATTGGAAAGTAGAGTTTCAGGTGGAAAAATTCAACAATTACTCGAAGTTGACAGTGTCACAATTGCTGTAATGGAATGCCCTCATTTGCAAATACCACTCAAATTAGAGGCAATTTTATATTGTAATATTTCTCGTTGAGCAGTGCTATCTATTTTATGGATCATAATGAATATTTGTTGCTAATACCAGTGAAAAATTTTCTATAGTTAGGAATGAGAACTCCTCAATCAATTGTTCAAACAATTGCAAGAGCTTTTAGTGTGACAATTCGAATCCAGACAAATAACCTCAAAACACCCAAACAAACCCAAATAAATAGACCAATAATCTGGGGAACATTATTTATTAATGTCAGTACTCAAATGATGATAATTAAAATGAATGAAAAATAAACTGGTGTAACACTAACAGTGTTTGTTTATAAACAATGAACCTAGAGTTACAAGTGTTGTCAATATGTATACTTGAATAACTTGAAACCATTCACAAATATTTCGATTATCGAAATAAAGATAAAGAGAAAAACGATATCTAGAGCCTCCTCTAGCCTCTGGTGCTCTCACGCTAGACTCTAAAATAATGTTTTCAACGGTTTTTATGCATCCTCCAGACTCCACTGCGTCAACAATACGAGTCGTCAGGTCGGACGACTATTAGAGAAAATAATCCATTAGTTTTATTGTTTGTTTCGGTTGGCTGACAACACTACACTAGCCAAAATGTTATTACGTATTGACAAGGAATTATCTCAACATTGTTTGGTAACATTTTCATTAAAAATGTCTCTCTCTCTCCATCATTTACTGATCCTTGGTCTGCATGTACTTGATGAGATCAATGACACGGCTGGAGTAGCCGAATTCATTGTCATACCATGAGATGAGTTTGACGAATGAGTCGCTGAGTGGAATGCCAGCCTCAGCGTCGAAGATGCTCGAGTGATTGTCACCGATGAAGTCGGAGGAGACAACGTGTTCCTGGGTGTAGCCGAGAATGCCCTTGAGGGGCCCCTCAGCTGCCTCCTTGACCTTGGCGATGATGGTGGCGTAGGGGGCTGGCTTGCCAAGACGACAGGTCAAGTCCACAACGGAAACATTGGACACTGGAACACGGAATGCCATTCCAGTGAGCTTTCCATTCAACGCTGGAATCACTTTGCCAACAGCCTTGGCAGCGCCAGTCGCTGCTGGGATGATGTTCTGGCCGGCAGCACGTCCGTCACGCCACAGCTGCAAATTGAGATATTATCAGGTATTTAGCGAGTAAATTTAGGGGTAAAAAAGATTTTAAAGACAAATCTGGGGAATTATCTACACGAGTTTTTTACATTTCTGTTGAAATGTCAAATGGAAATTTGTAAATAAAATTTCAACTTATTTTTTTTTGTTAATTTCCTCAAGTTTTCTTCATTTTTCCGTGAGAAGATTGAACAAAACAGTTCGAGTTACGATTAAACTTAGAAATAATTAGAATTTGAGCCAAGAATTACGTGAAATTGTAGTTACCTTTCCAGATGGCCCATCAACGGTCTTCTGGGTGGCAGTCATGGCGTGAACAGTTGTCATGAGACCCTCGACAATCTCGAAGTTATCGTGGATGACCTTGGCCAATGGAGCAAGACAATTTGTCGTGCAGGAGGCGTTGGAGACTACTTTCATGCTTGGATCGTAGGCCTCGAGGTTGACACCACAGACGAACATTGGTGCGTCTGCTGATGGGGCTGAGATGATGACCTTCTTGGCTCCACCCTCCAAGTGAGCCTAGAGACATGGATGATAAAATTGTTTCATAAAAAAACATAATAACAGAAAAAAAATTGACAACGTTGTCATCTCCGATTGGCTTTCTTCAGACTAAAATTATAGAAATTGATGCCAACGTACAGAGGCCTTCTCGATGGTGGTGAAGACGCCAGTGGACTCGACGACGTATTCGGCGCCGGCCTTGCCCCATGGGATGGCTTTGGGATCCTTCTCGGAGAAGACTGCGATCTTGTTTCCGTTGACAACCAGGCAGCCACCTTCGGCCTTGACCTCACCCTTGAATCTGCCGTGGGTGGAGTCGAATTTGAACAGGTAGACCATGTAGTCAACACCAATGAAGGGGTCATTGATAGCAACGACCTAGACAATAAAATCGTCGTAAGTCAATCGATTTATTTGATCATGTTAACACTTCGTTTTAGCCAGTCAGGGGAATATGATTGCTTCATTGATTTTGGAATTTATATTTTTTATTTTATTCCATTACCTGTCCATCACGCTCGAGGGAAGCCCTCAGGACGAGACGGCCAATACGTCCAAATCCGTTGATTCCAATTTTGCTCATGATTGGTTCTCTTTGCTTTTGACAACTGAAAATCATTATTAGTCATTTTTATTAACGAATCAGTCAATATGGGACGAACTGTGGAAATAAATTTTCACTGTACTAGAAAAAATTCTGCTTAATCGATTTAAATATCCAAAAATCATAAATAAAAACAAAAAAATAAAAATCTATTCATTCATTTGATATATCAAATGATAAATGTTGTAAATAAAATAGCTAAAAATTTTATTAATAAGTATTAATAAAAATCAACGAGAAGGAAAATTTAAGAAAAAAAGAAATCAACAACAGCTGACTAAAATAAAAATTGAACGATTGGAGTAAAAATGCAGCGACAAAGTACAAACAATTTTCTCAGAACGAATTATTGGACCGTACCGAGGCTACTTATAATAATCTTTCAAGGCCTTATTAATCATTAAGTAAATTCAATAAAAACAATGAAACAAATAGAAAAAAAAATGGGCACTCGAGATTTTCTGCATTAATCTCACAAAATTATCAATCACCAGATAAAATCCCCTTAATTAACATTCCAATTAACAGAATCAGTGGCTGCACTACAAAGTCCGCACGATCTTCTCAGGGTCAGACACTGACCCCCAGAGAGTTCTAAAAATTCACAGGCAGAAAACTTGAATTTGGAGGTCGGCGAAGGTCATGAAAATTCATCCCTTCGAGGTATTTTTGTGTCGGCCATACTGTGCACTACCGTTGGAGTCGGGGAAATGGATCGATATTGCGGAGCATGTCACGTTGACGATCCATTATAACACGAGATTTGGTGAGTAGGAGTAAATACCGAATTATTGTTAATTATTTCCCATCATTGATATCAAGAATCCCTCAAGGCAGTCTGACGATTAAAAAAATACCGGTTTTACACTGGAAAAGTGATTAATGGCGTCACAAAACGTACATCCGGTCGCCGGCTTGGACAACAGAATCTCGTCAATTGCACCATTCCAGACCCAATTACACGACTAATTTTATTCCAATGATGATCATTTGGGGATGGAGAGACGATTCCCGATTAAATTGTTGCCAATCAAGTCCGACCTCAAATAAATTTGCGCTAATTAGTCATCTCTGGCCCTTAAAATGAGTATTATTCATCTGTAAAAATGGTTTCGTTCCAACTGAGGAAAGTAATGAGTCAATGGTGAGTACTTTTGATTAAAAAACCCGATAATTCATTGGGAGAACAATTTTTCCTCCTACTGGAGGTGTGAAAATCACTCGTTTAACCCCAACGCGTGACTCGAGGGGCATCTCTTCCCGTTTTCTTGACGATAAAAAAAAATCTGATAATTCTGACGCGAAAAACGAATACGAGGGAGAGTAGTTGTCGATGGGATGATTAAAAAAAATCAGCAAATGACTTGGTGCTTTGAGTTACTTACGTAAGTTTAGTTAACTGTACCGGCGTACTAGTCGGCAGCTGAGTAGTCACGGGCGTAGTGTCACTTGAAGGACAAGAGAGCAAATATAAAAGGCCTGGGTGGTGGTACGATTGGGGATCGTGCGCTCCAGGAGACGGATTTTTATTGGTTTTATTGCTCGGCTATTCTCGGAGACAGTCGGGAACACGTGTCAGCCACACCAACGCGGCGAATTCGAATGGCCTGGCCACCGGTTTTCACGGACTTTTTGCATTTTTCGGGGTTTAGACTAAGAATAATTGCTGGAGAGAGTTTGCTCGAGGGCCTGGGCAGATGGAAATCCCGTGGGACAGGCGGGGGGAAGATTTTTACAATTATTTACGGCTTTTGAAACTATTTCTCAGATTCGCCTAAGAATAATTGCCACTGGGGGTTTTGCTGAAGTTCTGCGGATGAAAATTGTGGGGAGACACGCCTTGAGGAGACATTTTGCAAGTACATTCGGTTTAATTGAAGCAATTTAACGGCTGGCCTGCATTTTTGTTGGAAATAGACCTGAACAATGGGAATATTTAATTTTAAAATATCCCTAGAATTTAATTTTTTTATTCTTTCGAGATATTTTTGCGTAAAAGGGGTTATTAAAAATCGTCTGAAAATAGGAAAATTGTGTAATTTTTCCAGCTGCTTGGACAATTTTCCAACGTACGGCTGGAATGGGTACGAGCCGAGGCGCACGTACGACAGGATTTCCTAGGGACTGGAATTTTTTTTACTACGGTCGTTCCAGTCGTGTCTCTAATCATCATTTTCTGAGTCTAGCATTTGCCCTGGGGGACAACTTTTTCCTTCGTCCACGTCGTGCATGAATTTTAACAAATTAACGACACTGTGAGCAAATCCAAACTCATTGTCGTACCTGAAAAAAATAATAGACGAATAAATAGACAAAATGCCCACTTATAAGTTACCAAACGGAAATTTACCCTCAATTTTTAGGCCTTCAAAATTTCATTACGAACCGTATAATAATTTATTAATCAATCAAATTTAACCATAAGAGGAAATACTCAATTAGACATTTTTAATTGCGATTGACTGCTATTCACTTTTAACAAGAGAAGAAATTGAAAATAAATAATAAAGCGTGGGTTTACCCCCGCAATTTCAATTGTCAATAGCCAATGCTGATAATTGAGCCTTGGAATACGTGACAAGTAATTTTAGACACTTTACCATGCGACGATTTTGACGAAAGTACTGGTCTGGGGTATGCAAGCTTTTGCGTCAAAAATACATGAATATCTGGAGTGATTGAAGTCTGACGAAACCACGTCATCATCGGTGTAATGAAGAATTCCCTTGAGAGTACTTTCTGATTCTGATTTCATCACTTTCCTCACTTCGTCGTAAGTCACTGGTTTATTTAGCCTGTAAAAAATTGGATCGTTGAATTTCTCCAACTTATTCCCAACTTTATAACTCAGATGATAAGTTAGGCAAGCAATATTTGTTTAACTGAGAAAATTATATTAATATTCAAAACGTTTAACATTCGTTTTCACTCCGTTCAAGAATTCTAATAAATTAATATTCTCAATCGGAATTCCTGCCTCGTGTTATTTATGCAGTAATTAAAATCATAATAGACATTAGCCACAGGTACTCGAAAAGCAATAGCTGATATCTTGTCCTTCAACTCTGGGAGAATTTTTGCAATGCATTTGGCAGCTCCTGTCGAGGTGGGGATAATATTCTGGAGGCATCCTCTGCCGTCCCTCCACAGCTGGAATTTTGTTTTCAACCCGTGTGAGAGTGCTGATTCTCCAGTGTTTCAGTGTTTCAATGCTCTCAATTGTCAAATCATAACCAAAATTCAATAATTCATTACTTTTCCGGTAGGTCCGTCCACAGTTTTTTGGGCTGCAGTAGTCGCGTGAATGCTGGTTATCATTCCCTCGAGAATTTGAAAATTTTCATTCATGATCTTCAACAAGGGCCCAGCGCAATTGGTCGTGCAGGAAGTGGCTGACACAATTGATCCTTTTTTCGGGGAATAGCAACAGTGATTGACGCCGAATACGTACATGGGGGCATCAACCGAGGGGGCTGTTATGATCACCCTCTTGGCACCTCCGTCTATATGTAACTTTTGCAAAGAATTTTTTAAATAATTTACTAGAAAACCAAATGACAGAAATTTACGTACAAAAGTTAGCTTTAAATTCCTGGGTAGAGAATATTTCATTGACAAAATTACTTTTACTTCTCAGTTGAAAATAAAATTGGTCAGGTTGATATCACTGAATATAAAAAATGATCAAAAGAAAGAATCTGCAGAGGAGTTTATTATCTACAAAAAATTACAGATGAATATTTCATTCCAAATCTTGGATTTCTAATTTGTTCAATTATATTGTTACTTACTGAAGCCTTCTCGAGACTTGTGAATACTCCAGTGGCTTCAATTACAAAAATCACCCCATGTTGTTTCCATTTTATCTTCGACGGGTCCTTCTCCTGAGACGTGGCAATTGGTACGTCTGGGGAGAGAATAAAAAAATTCGAGATAAACAAAAAGAATTGGTCGTAGAATTGTATTCGAGTGAGAGAATTTATCAGGAAAAATACTTCTTTCTGCTAATTTTTTGGGAATTATGAGATTAATTTTTTTTCTTCGTGCTTGGCGGGCATGATTAATGACAAATATTATAAATAAGATGATTGTACCTGCTATTACAATGGCGTCTTGCTCACATTCAACCGTTTGAGGACAAGTGCCATGCGTCGAGTCGTACTTCAGCAAATAAACCATGTAATCAGTGGGTATGAATGGATCGTTGATAAGTTTCACCTAAAGATATTTTTCCAAAATTGAAACAATTCACGAGATATCTCTGGAATATTTTTACGTCGATGTTCTGCTCTAGGCAGGCTCGCAGGCACATCCTCCCAATTCTGCCGAAGCCATTGATGCCTACAGTGGCCATTTTATCAGAATAAAAATCTACTTTATAGTATTAATTCTGCAATATCAAAATCCGACATCAGAAAACTTGGTGAATCATCGATTTTAGTCAACTTGAAGTCATTCAATGCTCCCTTCAACTGTTTACGTGCTCTCTTATTGGGAATACAATTCTGTTGACGTCTTCTTGGAAGTCCTTGTCTTATCGATCGCTATTGAAGCCTTTGTAACGAATGAAATACTGCGGATGAATATTTAAAATTGTTAATGCAGAATTGATGAGTATTTCCTCCAAGTGAATTCTGTCAATTCTCCTCAGCTGAAGTTATTAAAAATTGAATCAGACAAAATGATTCAACTAACAATTGTTAGAAGTCCATCGCCATAATCCTTTATCAATCAATAAATAACAACAATTGATAATATAATTTGTTCAATTGATAATTAAAAGTTGTAAAGTCCATTTGCTAAAGTTCACTAAATCCAATTTGGTCATAATTTCTTAAACTGACGAATTATAACAACCCAGCCAACAATTTACCGGTAAATTACCGGATATTTACCGGTCTTACCCGGGACTTTTACATGGTATCGGTAAAAATTGTTCCTTGGGAATAATTGGTGGTAAAAAGGGTATATTTGGGAAGAATACTTCCACAATTATCAGGGAATTTGGGCGTGACGTGATAATTATCCGATTATAGCTCAGTCTTCGACCAAATTCCGGGAATTCTCCGGAATTTATCGATTGAATTTTGAGAGGGAGTACTCGCGAATAAATACCTACCTGAATAAAATCCCCCTAATTCGTATTACTTCAGTCGTGATTGTAGAGCTGAAGTGATTGGACTGCCAGCAAAATGGTTCAGCTAGTCCGCACTCCCCGTCTTCAGGAGACAGTGAAAAAAGTCAAATCGCTCATTGCTACCTACAAATATGGAGCCACAGCTGGTGTTATAATGCGTAAATATCAGCAAATCATTGAATATAAATTAAAAGATTAATAAGTAATACGATTTTGTCCATTCCTGTTCTCTTTTGCAGAAGAACTCGAGCATTTGGATGGATCACCCGTAGATCTCCCCAGAGGCTCGACAATTTACGATCTAATAGAGAATGTGCCGGAGATCCAAACGCGAATGTTCAATGGAGAGCTCAGGTACTTCCTGAAGGATCCCAAGGTCTCGCACATTACGGAAATGGTTGCCCGCCAGAAGACGAAGAAGAACAGTCAAAAAGTGAGCGCCCATTGATCTTCTATTCAATAAAATCGAGCAAAATGACGCACAGAACACCATATAATCCTATTAAATTGATCTCCACAATATTTATTCATAAACATTTCAATAGAAACGGTCAACAACCGATGGAAATCCGGTAGAATAGTCTGGCAAATTCCCTAGGATTTATTATCAATATTTTTCAATTGTCTAAATTATTTACTCGCCAAAGGAACAGATAAAATTCCCAGATTTTGCCCGCAGGACTGGCGTTCAATCAACCGAGAAGTGAACACAGAAAATCGCCGAGTGAATCGCCAGAAGGAGTACGCAAAATGTCGGGAGATGAATTCGTCCTTAGATTCAGGTACCAAATCATCAGCGGCCTCGTCCAGGAATTCCCGTGGCCGTTCTGTGAAACCAATCACCAACTCACCGCCGAAAAATCGCCGAGTAGTGCAGACACCACTGGTCGCCAATGGACAATTAATTGGCGACGATTTTTTCCTCCAGTTGGCGATACGAGAGTTGAGAGAATCAGTTTGGAGGGAGAGGAGGAATGGTCCACTGCACTCGGGTCTCTGCGTCAGTGGGCAAACGGTGAGGGACTGCGTTAAGGCCCTCCACGGAGTCGACGTTATGTCCAATAAATTGGTGATTATGCTGGGGGCAGAGGACGTCTATCAGGGGAGAGAGGCCGCCTCAATCCAAAAAGATTACGAGGAACTGCTGGAGCTCTTGTCCAGTAAATTTTCATACTCAGTGGGCGCCATTACTCTCTGCACAATTCCCCCCCTGGGGAATATCAGCTGGCTCAATCAGCCGACTCAGTTCACAGCTCTGAGGGCTTTCAATTATTTTATTATGGAGCATGCCATAACCAACGGATACCAATTGGCCGATTTTTTCAGCCATTTCTCCAACGTTCGAGGATCACCCAAGTATGAGCTGTTTCAAGTGTGAGTAGAAGAATTCTGGCAACAATTCAGTTAGTACATTGAGAATAAATATTGAGTAATGAGTGCAAAGAGTCGCTTCTTCCCCAGTCATAATTGAAGCCTGATCAGGCTCACCCGGAAATAACTCGACTCAAAAATGGCATTAGGAAGTATCAAAGCTTCTGTCAAGTAAATCAACGGTTGACAACAATTGATTTCAATTATTCAGTATTTATACGCAATTAAACTTGAATTTATTTTTATGATCATCAGCGAACCCAGGAGAGTCTCGGGGACGCCCTACTCATATCTCCTTTTCGGGGAGCAAGGACGCCGGCTAGCACTGACACTCTTGAAGCATGTCATCGACTGTAGCCTTTACGATTACGACTAATTTATTGGGTCAATTCTTGGCTAGAGGTGGGGGATCAATTGGGGGAAAGACTTCTCATTGAACTATACTTTTTGTCATAAGATTTCTCGAATTTCTCCGGTGATTAGGATAATTCTGGACATGACTTTCAGGGAAATTGATTCTGTGCACACGAACGTTTGGTAATCAATTTTCACTTGAATTTTGTCGATGGAATTTAATCCTAATCTGGGCAGGAAAAATTGAGGACTTATTTATGGAAAGTGAAGACTGGATTTCAATGAGAATGACTGGCTCCGGAATTTCTTTCTTACAATTGATCTTTCATCTCTCGCTTTTTAGCTTTAGAATTGTCTGCCATTCAATGGAAAATATTTGAATGATTTTTATTGGCATATTGAGAGCGAAACGACGATATTGAAAAATTTTATGCCCGTATTTATTATATTTTATAATTTATTGTACGCACAATTACTGGAAAATTGGGGAACATTTCAGAAATAATAAAATTGCAAATTTGTAAATTATTGAGTAATAAAAAAAATGTATTTTAAAAGTTCTGGTTTTTCAAATTTTTTTCATCAAATTCTGGGCAAAATAAATTGAGAAACTGCAGAAATCAATCGGTGTAGAGCTCCCGGAAATAATTTTTTCCTGTTTTTATTCTGAACAAAAAAATTAATAACAATTAATTTCCCCTTTGAGGAGATCCCCAGGAAAAATCTGGAAAAATCGACCATCGGTGCGGCAATTCTAAACGGCCCAAGGGAGGATAAACAAAAAATACGTAATTTATCATATCCTAATATATATAATTTTCATTAAAATCATTATTATAATCATAATTATTTACAGCGGATAATGTGAAGCGGATAACGTACATCTGATATGACGGATTAAGCTTAAGTATTTCCGAATATTTTCTAAATATTCATTAAAATTAAACGCTTTAAACATCGATCGAATGATCATCGAATACTTGTTTAGTACAAAAATTACTGTACCACGAGCTAATTATTATCTTTAAGTAAGGCACTTTTACAGTTCTCCTCGGTAGGATAATTGTTTTGTCGAATGAGAGCCGTGAAATTTTTCAAATCAATTCTCAACTCGTTCACACCAAAAAATTTCACTCCCTAGAAAAATAAAAATCTTTCTTTTCCAATGACAAGTCAATATTTTCTTTCCAGTATCTTTTCTCCCATTTTTCCAGAAAAAAATGATGGACAAGATGCACTCGAAAATGGCGTACACAGGATTTCGTAAATATAAGAAAAACAATTTTTCAAAAAGAAAATAATAATAATAAAATAGAACATGTTCTCTGTAATCCATAAAATGCCTCCGGTCAAGACATTTTCGGACCAATTTCACTCATTCCCATACCATTCGACAATAATTTCTCCTACGTCATCACAAACATCTCATCCAGTTCAATAATGACTTCTCATTCCCATTTTGTTCTACCGGCTAAACAAAATACCTAAAAATAATATTAATTTTTCCATAATGAATTAAGAATTAAAATTAAAACTTCTGATAATAAAAAGTAAAATTAAGTAAAATTCAAATGTCTTGATTAATGATTTCAGTTAAAGTTGTTAAACGCTCTCTGGTACGATTTTATCATAATGGAAGGTACTGCTGGAGTAGAAGCTGCCACGTTTTGGCATATGAGGAGTTGGTATTTCCTCCTGAAGAGGTTTGTATACGAGGCCGCAATTTTTATTATCAACCAGCCCCTGACGAAGTAGTAGAGGTGGTCTGATAACTGGGCCATGGCCGCGTCCTTTGGTGAGATATCGTACAAATTGAATGACTACGAGAAGAATAGCCAGAGTGACAAAGCCAAAGATGAAGACCGGCCAGAAGACACTATCGTAAAAGGCATGAGACTCCGCGGGAACGTACCAATCGCCATAGTCCTCAGTCTTTTCAAGATCATCAAAAGCATTATCAAGGAGATCATCCATTTTCTGGCCATGATCGAGTGCATTGAGCTTGGCAATATCAGCTTCGAGATCCTGCTTAGAGAGTTCAGAATTCTCCTCGTCATTAGTATCATCAGGAAGTATATTATCAATTGGCAGGAGTTCAGCTGGTTTTTTTGGCAGCCTCGAAGGTGGCCCATCGAATTCATCGCTGCAGACAGTCTTAGCTAGATCACTCCACTCAGTGACGCCCTCAGTCTCTGCATACTCCTCATCATTCTTGATATTGCTGATGTACTTGAGAGTCTCCATTGGTGTCACACCGTGACTGATCAGCCATTGAATGGCATCATTGAACTCATTGTCACAGGCCAGTGGATTCATGGAGGCATCAAGGCCAGACAGCTTGGGCATAGCCTTCAACTCCTCTACCGTTATTCTGGCCAATTGATTTCCACGAACTGATAGAAATCTGATAGACTTCAGTGGCTGCCTCGCCTCACTCCAGATCCTCTTCAGCTGGCACTTACTAACATCCAACCTGGACAATGAGGGTGCCTGCAGGAATGGCGTCACCTGAAGAGTAACCAGTGGATTGCCAGCCAAATTCAATTTGCTCAAAGTAGTAGCTCCACGAAGCATACCAGCTGGTACAGTATTGATAAGATTCTCAGAGAGATCGAGTTCCCTCAATGAACTGAGAGACTGTAACAGTCCCTTGGGCAGGCCAGTGAGCTTATTCTTAGCTAATTTCAGGCTCGTCAAAGCTGGCATTGCATCGAAAGTTCCAGGTTTTAGGTATTCAAGGCCACAGTTGACAGCCTCCAGCCGGTAAATGCTGTACGTATCGTACTCCAAGCCATTCATCTTGAAGACAGGGAGTGCCCTGAGCCCAGGATTATCATTCATCAGCAGAATCTGCAGTCTGGAATTGTTCTTCAAATGATGTTCATTGAAGGAAGTCAATTTATTATCACTTATGTCGAGATAATTCAGCTGATCGAGATGAGAAAATGCGTGAGGATGAATTCTCTTCATGGAGTTGAAGGACACTACCAATTTATCGAGCGAGGGAAGCCCAGCGAGATCGTCCTTACCGATGATCTGGATCTTATTGCCAGAGGCATGAAGTGAGGTTAGTTTTGAGGCATTGATTGTTGCCAATGTTGTGAAGGCATTCTCTGAGATCCTCAGGGTCTGCAGACCCTTATCCGCGAAGATGTCCCTCGGCAGATCGTCCAACATATTCCCAGACAAGTCCAGCTCCAAGAGGGAGTCCATGGGATCGAAGATCTCCTTCTCGACCTTACCCAAACGATTTTGTTTGAGATTCAGGTACACCAAGTTTGGCATTTTCTTGAAGGCAGATGGAGGTAAATCTGGCATTGAGTTCCAGGAGAAGTCGAACTCTGTGACACTTTGAGCATCCAGGAAGTAATCCTTGGTCACTGTCCAGTTCCTCCAGAAGGGATGGCCCGAAATTGTGAGGAGAGAGAGTTGAGTGTTATTTTGGAATGTGTCTGGGTGAATGTCGATGATGCCATTGCGACTGAGGTTGACAGCGAAAAGATACGGATTGCCGTCGAAGGCTGTTCTATCGATCTGAGATATACGAGTGTCCACGATTGTTATGGATTCTAATTGCTGGAGACCTCGAGCTCGCAGTGCGTGGGGGCCCAGCTTGATCTCGCCTGCATTTTCTATTCGCAAATGGACGATGTCAGGGCCAAATGCCTGCTTGTCCACCAGTTTGCTGCATCTGGAATGTAATCATTGTTTTGTTTCAGTTTTTGCACTCAAATGTGAGAAGTTTAGGATGATGAGGATATTTTTATTGATAACTGTTCTGTTCTCTCTATTTTTTTCACTGAACTCTGGTCATTTTTCACTGGGAATTCTTCAATAATTTTTTCTGTTAAAATATTTTACACGGAATTTTTCACTCCATCTTTCCTCTTGTTTCATTAAAACGAATCCAACAAAACTATCGTTGACAGAATGATTAATCGAATTAATGGGGATTTATCATTCGAGCGTACTAAAG
Organism: Psyttalia lounsburyi; assembly: GCA_030522865.1. Classification (NCBI taxonomy): domain Eukaryota; kingdom Metazoa; phylum Arthropoda; class Insecta; order Hymenoptera; family Braconidae; genus Psyttalia; species Psyttalia lounsburyi. The sequence goes on from JAPYZN010000857.1 coordinate 33,959, forward strand.
ACATTACGAATATAATAGTGAACGGCAAGGTCAACTACTATTTCCCCGACGTCCGATAAAACTCGAACAGAACTGTTTACCCAGCTTTTTCTACAAGACCTCTTCGTACGTAACCAAGAGAAATTCAATAACTTTTTTTCCCCTCCTCAAATCACAATCCAACGATTGCGCAATATCTCATCCACTCAATTCACCACTTCCTCACTAAATTATTGCCTGATGATCTCATTCTGCTAATCTTTCCTCCTCGTTATAGAATATAAAAAAGCGCATAATGCAGTAGTTCAATCATGGAAATTTATTCGCATACAATTACCTGGCAGTGGTAGCAGCGGCATATTGTCTAGCACACCTACAGTAATCCGGGCACTCCGTCATAATTTCTTCCTCATCCTCGATATCGCCGTCATCATCGTACTCATCATCATCGTCATCGTCGTCGTCTAAATCGTCCTCATCATCTTCATAAGCGACATCATTCTCAGCCTGGACCAGCTCTTGCATAGCTTGGCCCTTGGCAGCAGTTGTTGGTTTTGGAGTTGGATAAGCCGCTGGTGTGCTAGGACGCAGCTGGACTCGGACTTTCTGGGCAGCTGTCTTGAAGGTCTTCGCCAACTCCGCCTGGAGCTTGTCGCTCTCCATGTTCTGATTCAACGTGTCGATCTCCTGGTTCAACATCTCCTTCGGATTGATCGAGGGCTTCATGAAGGACAGGCGTTGATCCTCATCGTCAAGTGACTCGAAGGAAGGCTTGTCCTTTGATGCTCCGTTGGCGGCCACATCCGTTTCATTGGCCACCAGCTGTGGAGACTCTGACGATATCACGAGCTCGGGTTTCTCTGTGGTTTTCATTGCCGTTGGGGTGGTCCTCTTCACTTCCGTTGTCGTGGCTCTTGGTGTCGTTGCTGATGCGTTAATAAGCCCCGCCAGCAACACCAGGGACAACGGCAGCAGCCAGGCTTGCCTACCGCGTCGCTCCATCATAGTTTCTGCTGAAAAATAATTTTGTTTTGTTTAGAGGAGAATTGAGAAAAATTAAACGGGTTTAATTGTCAATAACTCAAGATCCGCCGAATGGAATTCGATGATTTTGCGTTCATATTGAAGCTAAAAACCAGACCTTTAATATGAAATAAAAATTATTCAATTTCACTCTGCCAATCCCGAGTTATTGTCCATTGAAGACGCTCCTTTTTGCCCCACTCTACCCTAGGTGAATTCTTTTCCCTAAGGCTCTTAGAAAAGAACAATGCTCTCGTAAAAAATATTAAGGCGTTAATGTTGGTTAATAATGGAGATGGGCCGGAAGGGTTACTCCCAATTATAAAAATTACAGCTAAACAATTGAAATAAATGACAATCCTAACGAATCTCTGATTCCACTGAACCAATCTATTGAGGATTTTCCTCCGTTGATAGGTGAATAAATCGTCGGATTGTAATTCAATTATGATACTGACGCAAGTGTATTACCCCTGGGGGATAGCAGTACGTGAGACGAAGTGCAAAACCTCGAAGCAAAAACGCCAGACGCAATGCTTAGAATTATCAATGGTTTATGACACTTACTGAACGTATGACGTATTCACACGAACGACTCCGAAGTCTCACCTGACGCTAGGCTTTTATGCATTTTTGCGTGGAAAAAACATTTCCTGGAAAATGCCAATGAATACACTGGACGATCCTATAAATTTTCGTCCGTTCCTGATGAAATATTGAATTGAAAATGTCCTACAGAAAAAATTCTGTGGAATTATATTTCTTTATAGAACTTATTCCACTGAAATATCTTCTGTAGAACGTCCTCGGCTCGAATTCTCCATATTCTCCTCTTACTCGATTCTTTTATCTCGAAGATTAAGTTATTACCTCTATCTCGATACCACTTTCAATCCATCAATCACAATTCATTAACTGGGAGTGCGAGACAAAAGCAGATTTTCTCTTTTTACCCCAGATTTTTTTGACCATACAAATCAGAATAATTTTTCACGCCACCAGGAGACCATTCAAAGCTAAAAAAATGCAAATTTTCCATTCCCCATTGAAGCCAGAGTCGCCAAAAAAAAAGTCAGGTAGCCGATTTTCGTCGAGTTAAGGACACGAAATGCTCGCAGATTGGCCTCAACGTTCGAGGCTTCTACCGTTGATTTTTCGGATTTGAGGAATTCAAGATGAGCTGGAGAGAGATAAAATTCCTGAAAAAAAAGAGGACAGAGTTATTATCGATGAACACCTGCTCGCTCCTTGACGTTGGGATTGAAGCCCAGGTAAAATGCGCGAGTGAGAGCCAAGAGGCAACACTGCGGCAGGAACAAAGAGTCGAGAGCACTCTCTGGGGTCTTCTTCTCCTCTTCTTCTTTCTGCATTCGTTCCCCGCCTCTCAGGTCCCCTCGTCCCCCCCACGTCCACCCTGTCTGCCTTTCTCGCTGGCATCCACAGCTGGTCAATGCTTTCGGGGTTACGTCGTGATCTCCCCGGGGCCTTTTACCTCTCCGCGACCACCTTGGAGAGAACATCCTATCGGTAGTTTTAGTTGAGGGAAACGTTACAGTTTGACTAGGCCTCCAAAGTATTGTAATTCGATGCGGATGAGAACCCTAATATTATTTTCTTTTGCTTCTCTTCTACGGAATTTCCCTTGAACGGAACAATTTCGGGGGGGGGGGGGGGGGGGCCTTATTATTTTTTTTTTTGGGGGGCCGGGGGGGG
>JAPYZN010000858.1:0-28568 GCA_030522865.1 Psyttalia lounsburyi
GTAGCTTAGTTGGAAGAGTGTCCGGCGCATGTGGTCGCCGGGTTTAATGACGATTTTCTGGCGCATGACAAACATACCCGGCTGCACAGTCATTAAAAACTATATACGTAAAATTATTTAATCATTTAGTGCCAGTCACACCAAACGAACAGTATAAAAGTATTTAGAATTTCAATTTCATTTCCGTTTACTTTCTGCATGTGGTAAACAAATATCACCAAATGTATTCTGTCTCATGGTTAATAAATCATTTTAATAAAGTGCTCGGTGCGCAACTGGGACTGGCGGGTTCGAATCCCGATTTAGTACACCAGAATTTATCTCTCTCCAAATTTCAATTACATTTCAGTCATTTCAAATCAGAATTTGAAGAGGAGACTTTTGAAAGTTTATCAAAAAATTTGATCACCCACCTATATCGCATTTGTATATCGTCAACTCCTCGACAGGTGCCGGTTCATTTCCCAAATTGACGAAAGCCAAACTCAGACTCGCCAAATTCGTGTTCTCACATTTTATATACAATCCCCTATCAGTTCCTCGTTCACAGGTACACGGATAAATGTATATGGGCTCCTTGGGGCAGGAGTACCGAGGTCCGGGTGGTATGTAGCCGCCCATCACCGGCAGGACGATCCCCAGCAGCAGAATGTGGAGACGGGTCATCATCCTGGTGAGTAAATCACACCTGACATCATGTTTCATCTCAACCCATTTCGACAAACTCTTATTTCGCAGACATTGCCTTTTACGTTATTGTTCCCTGCCTACGCGTCATGATTCACACGGCGAAATTAATATTAAAGACGGATGAGAATAAAAAAAACTGGAAGATTTCTCGGGGCCACACAATGGACTAGTTTCAAGTATACTAATGCCCCCAATCAACCACCACTTTTTCTCCCTCTTTATTGTCTTTTCCATATTTTTTTTTTATATGAAAACAGGCTCGTTCTGCAATTTGCGCAATTGTTGAGAGTGATGGTAGGCGGATACATAGGCCCAACGTGACTGTACCCGTTATGCTCGGGTGAATAAATATGTGCGGCGATTTTTATATATACGTCAGCCACTAGACTTGACATGAAAAAAAAAGAGATAATAAAATGCGAGTTATTTAATCTGATTTGTGCGTTAAATTGGACTCCCATTTCATACGGCAGTCACTCCGGAAAGGAGAATAAAATATTTTTGTGTTCCACTTCCCTGCGATTATTATGAGTCTCATAATTGCAGGGAAATGAGAGCGCGATTAACGTCACGACAGATTTAGACATGAGATACTTTAGTTTCCTCGGGCTTTTTTTGTCGCGTATTGTTTCCCTCTGCTTTCTCCCTTTTGTCTCTCTCGTTCGCATTCTTTCGGAGGTTTTAGGTCATCCCGGACGACCTTGAGAATACACCCGCGAAGGTAAACCGATGATTTCGGAAATGCGCAGACGCGAGAGCAACAGATGGCGAAAATATGGCCGTTTGAATTGTTTTTTTTTTAGACGAGTCGATTACTTTGGCGAGCGCCGGCGCTGTCTGCCCCAGCATCGAAATTACCGCACGTGAAGTCTCCACGTAACGGATGAATTGAATTGAGTGCCACAGATCTTACGAGATCTGAATATTTTTACAATGTCCAATGGAAGAATAATTACCTGATCAATATGATTGAAGTTCTTCACATCGGACTAACTTCAACCTCACTTGTTGCGAGAAAAAGGAAACTTGTAGGCAACTTGTCACATAATTACGGAGTAAATTTGAAGCAAATCACGATTGAAATATCATAACCGATGATTCCAGAATGAAGTTGATGCGTCAACTGAGCTCAGCCAGGAGTTGAAAGCCAGAAGGCTAAAGAGAAAGGCCGTTTTGGTTGGTCCGAGTGAGAGGGCCCACTGGCTAGATCTCACATCGCTCCTCCTTTCTCTCTCTCTTTTTTTTCTCTCCATCATTAAATTTCGAATATTGGTATTGATTATTACCCTAGAGAAACGCTGGCATTACGTTTGATAGCACCAATTTATCGGATGTGTGGGTTAAAATTACAGAGGACGGAGTATTTCCTCGTGCCTCCGCCTCGGGTGAAAGTGAATTTGAGGCATTACCCAATAAGGTAGATCGCTATGGACTGGAGGATCCAAGGTCGATGAAGAAATCGATACTTCTTGGCGGCTGTTGATACTTACCCTCACTCTTTTATCCTCCGCAGCTAAATGATCATTATCTACGCGTGCAGAATTAAAACAGAATGTATAAAATAAAATGAGAAAAAATAGTGTCCATGGAGTTGAAATAGCTCAGGTTCAATACTCGCTCGCATATGCCGCGCTTCTTGAAATTATTTTATTCCTCCTACGTACCGTATACTGCACGATAAAACAGAGTTAAATGTAGGTAAAAAATGTGAGGCCTTGGGAGACTAACAATAAACCAATGGGGTAATTTTTGTTTACCTTGAACCGACGGGTAAAAGATTAAACCAATATCGAGGCACTGACTCGTTTTATTTTAATCAGAAAATATGATAGAAATACATGAGTGATGAAAGTGATGCCACCAGTCGAAATAGCTTTACAATTGGAACTGATGGTCAATTGGAAGTGACGAATTTATTTTATTTTCTTTTGCAATATTTCCATCTCTTACTTTCTCCTTACCTCCTACTCGAGATTCTGATAGGTTCAATGCTTGTCTTTTTCAACTGATTTATAGTAATAGTCCTATAGTTATATTTCGGTAAATTTTACTGTTGATTCTTTTACTTGTTTTTATTTGCACAATGGCTTACTGAGGTTCTGCAATAACCTGAAGTTGCTTCCTATGTATTTTATTTCAGAATCATAGTAAACCACTGTATATGGCTTCGGTGACCTCTGTCTATATTATATTGTACAATATAATGTACAGTAAATAACAATTCGATCCATCAATCAATCAATTCGTCAATTCTTTTGTCTTGTCTTCTCACCTACAAGAGAAAAAATGTTCACTCATTTTCTCTTGTCTTGTTGACTGGCTCGCGGCATCAATAATGAAACTATGAGTCTACGATATGTATGTTCCTGGAATTATATGAAGTTTAATGTAACCCACCACCGAAATCCCGTTCATAATGAGTAAAATGCGAAATAGATGATTAATTATCGTTACGTGCAGTCTTCATTAATAACTAAATTCAGCTAAATCGATAGCTCTAGGCACTAAATTACTTTAGCGATGGGACCAAGTAATTCCTGGCCCATGGACGTCGTTGTCGTAAACGTATTTGATCTTAGGATTATTTGATTGTCCGAACATTGCTTGACGAACGAGACTGAACATTGCCGTGCCCATGGCCATGTTACTCAGCATTGTTGCCATTGATGCAGCTGCTCTGGCATGAGCCAATGCCATTTGCAGTACAAAAGTGATTACGAAACCGATGCCTGGAACCATTGGGAGCATGTTGTTCTTGTTGATGTGACGTGCAAGACTTGTGAAGGAATCGCTTGTTTTTCGGCTAATGATTTCTTCATTCAGTTTTGGGAGATGAATTGTAAGGCTTGATTTGGAATTATCCTCATTTGTGAATTGATTTTCTTCGGTGTTGTCTTGCTCCTCATGAATTTCGTTGAAAAGGTTGGTTTTTTTCTCTTGCAGCTCGAGGGGAACGACTCTCAGATGTTGAGACGCCTGCGATGACATCTCCTTTTGTGCGCCGTAATTGTCGTCATTCAGATCGATGTTATTCTCCTGGAGCTGCCCAAGGTTGTTGACAAGTCTCGCTCTCAGCCTCGGACCGAAGAGCAGTTCAAACGCCCGATAAGCGTCTTCGGGTGTGACTCGACGGTTGCCAAACTGGAGATCTTCATCGGTTGCATTTGCCTTGAGTCTCTGAAGAAATATGTTTAAAATGTTCTTATCGTTTACGGGTCTATCAGAATTTTTGTTCAGCGGAAACACCAAGCCCCTTCCCCTGCGCTTGTCCTTGCTTATTTTGGGACTGCTTTTGCCAGTATTGAGGACATCCTCCATAATATCACTGATTATAGTCAAAATGCTAGGAAGATTTTTGTGGTTTTTGATTTTGGCTCGTCCACTTCTGGCGCTCGTAAATTTAATACCAATCTCACCGTCCCCGTAGCCCTCGAATTTGATGAACCCCAAAGTGGATTCGAATTTCTCTTGTGTCAGGGATTTGTACCAGTCGAACAATGTATGTTCCAGCTCCTCTTTTCGGACAAACAACTCCTTCTCCAGGTCTTCAGCGGATACCCCAAATAACTCTTCGGTATCTTCATCCGAGCGTCCAAATGGCAATTGTATACCTAGCAATGATGGCACGGTAGAGGTGATAAAAGGCCACATGAATATTCCCATGCACCTGATGAAACTCAGGCCCGTTACGCAACGAATCACCTGACCCATAATACCTCTAGTATTCTGGACATCCAGTTTTTCTACCATCTTGAGAATGTCTAGCTGCTGAGGAGTTAAAGAGTCCTTTATGGTTGTGTTGAGTGATTCCACGAAGGACTCATCAGGTGTCTCTGATGATTCTCCAGCATTGGATTCGGTTGCATTGGTGAGAAGTTGTAACAGGTCCGATTCACTGATATTCAGTTGTGCTTCGTTCGTTCTTAATATTGACTCGTCCTCGATTAGATTAATAACTTCCCTTCGTTTTCTCTCCAGCGGTTGGTGGTCGGGTTCAGGGAAGATGACACGATCTTGGGAGATATCTACGAGGATATCGGTCGGCTGGCCAGGGAAGGCTGGAACCACTGGGGCTGGCCCTGGAATATTGATAATATTTCATGTACCAAGTATGGAGTAATTAAGCTTGCTGGTATGCTAGTGAGTGTTCACCTACTGACGCAGTGTATCCGGGAAGAAGAACTCCATGTTGAGCAGGGAACTCTGATTTCATTGGTTGCTGCAACTGGGGAATTAACTGTCCCAAGTTTTGGCCGAATTGAGAGACACTGGGAAGTTCCGGCAGCTGGTCCTGGACAGATGAGAAGTCTGGGACTTCTGGTAGCTCAGGCAGAAAATTACTGATGTCTGGAAATTCGGGGATATTTGGGATGAATTGTCGAAGTGTTGGCCATGCAACTGCCTGCGAACATATGGGGAAGCCACTTCTTCGAATACAGCCCATCATTTTGACGATGAACATTGGCCGAGCTTCTTCAGGAATCAGGCACTCTGTCATTCTAATGACTTTCGCTTGCTTGTCGGTTATCAATGCTGATGTCAATGGATCTTCTGTATTTAAATAAGAAATTCCTGAATGTGTAGTTGCTCTGAGTCCTACTGAAGCAAGTATACCCTCGAGTTTGAACTCAAGAGTCTCTGGTAACTGTTGGAGCTGGTTGTGCTCTGAATGACTGATGCGAGGGAATTCGGAAGCTGGAGCTGTTGGATCGAGAACCGGTGGAAGGAGTGTTGGTTGTTGCGGCTTGCCTTCTGATAGACTGGGTAGACTTCCAAAATTAGGAAAACTCGGGAGCCGGGGGAAAAATTGGCCAATGGTAGGCCAGGTGATGTCCCTCGTGCAGTCGAGGAAACTGTTGTCTCTGACGCACTCACTCATGCGCATGACGAAGATGTCCCGGATGGATTCTGGGAGGAGATTTTCTGCTACGACGAGGATGTCTCCTTGTGGTTTTGTGAATGTTGATACGTATGATGGAGATTTGGAAATTGATGAAGATGGAGTGTTTATTTGATTCAGAGAAGACGGCTGGATGTCCTTTAATAACTTGAGAATAATCACCTCTGGGTGATCACTGAAGATTGGAACGAATCTCGTGTCAGTTATTGTCACTACAGTATCTCCATGCTGGCCGGTTTTCACATCGGTCTCTGATATACGTCGATAGTCTTCTGAATGGGTCGGATTATTTTGTAATGAGTTCTCTTGAAAATTAGGAAAACTTGGGATTCTTGGATAATGTTTAGCTAAGGCCGGCCAGATATTGTCTCGTGCACAGGTTTGAAAGGTGTTGTCTATCAGACATGCTAACATTTCATTGAAAAAATCCTGACGACTTGACTCGGGTATTAAGTATTCGGTGGTCTTTAGAATTCTTTCCTGCTCGTCATTCAGTGAGGAATTGATCGTGGAATAAAACGTGATGAACGCCGGCACTCTGCTGCGATAGTCCCGAGGGGTCGTTTGCTCCACGGAATCAGCCATAGCTGAAAGGATCTTCAGGGCAACTGTGTCGGGATGATCCGTGTAGATTGGCACGAATTTTGGATCAGTAAGCGAAATTATTGGTTGATCATCGGCGTTCGCGGAGATTTCTGATCTCAGTGGGGATCTTCCAAGGATTTGAATTGGTTGTCTAAAGAGCTGGGACAATTGATGTTGCTTAATAAATGGAGTGTATGACACCGGCTCTAGAGAGTAGTGTCTGCCTGGAATAAAATCTAATTCCGCTGAATGTTTCTCCATCGCTTGCGGTTTTTCATCGGGGAATGCGGGTATATTTGGTATGTAGAACTTTAGAAAAGGCCAAATTACGTTTTTTGTGCAGCCTAAGAAATTCGAACCACCTTGAAGACATCCTACAGTCTGTGAGGCGAAATCTGGTCTCATTGGAGGCGGAATTATGCTTTTTGCTAGGGATAGAATGATCATTTGATCCTCATTAAGCTGTCCCAATGCTGCTCTCGGGCTACCCATCGGAATAGACGTCAGCGGATTTTCAGGAATTGTGTTCCGAAGGTTGTACAAAATGTCGATAATTTTGGCCTCCAGCGATTTTTGTTGGAGAGTCTCAGCAGGGCCTCTTAAGAGCAATTCCAGAACATCATCACCTCCCTGAGGCGGAGCTGACGTATAGGGTTTTGGACGATAAGTTCCACTGTTGCCACTGCCCGCATTCGTACTTCCCGATCCCGAAGAGCCGCCGGCATCCGCTGAACCACTACCACCACTGCCTTGCTCACCAAGTCCTGGCAAAATTGTTGGAATTCCACCTCCTGGGAGATATTGCCCACCATTGCTTCCACCCCAGCTGATAATACCACCACCAGGAATTGCACTGCTTCCTGATTGTCCAGATTCACTGCTTGAAGATCCACTTGAGTCACCACCTCCAGCCTGCTCAGATCCACCACTCGAGGATGTACTTGAGCCACCTCCTCCAGACTGTCCAGGTCCACTACTCGAGGGTAAACCTGAGCCACCTCCTCCAGACTGCCCAGGTCCACCACTCGAAGCTACAACTGAGCCGCCTCCTCCAGACTGTCCAGCTCCACCACTCGAGGATACACCTGAGCCACCTCCACTAGGCTGTCCAGATCCGCTACCTACTGCCGAAGCGCTCGGACCGCCACTGGTGCTACCCGACGAACCCGATCCTAATCCAGTACTCGACGATCCACCGCTACCTCCGCCTCCTCCCCAGGTGATGGTTCCTGGAGGTTTAATTCCTGGTATACCTGGCCATGAAATAGTACCTGAAGAGAGATTTGGTATATTATTGCCTCCACTGGATCCACCAATTCCAGGAATACCACCAGACCCTCCAATACCTGGCAGATTTGGTATTTGGCCTCCATTACCTGAACCTCCTGTTCCCGGGAAGTACCCCCCTCCACCCTGACCGCCGGTACCTGATCCTCCAGCAACTGGGAATCCTGGATTTAGTGTTCCTACACCTGATCCTATACCTTGACCTCCGCTACCTGATCCTCCAGATCCAGGAAAATATCCCCCTCCACCCTGGCCTCCACTACCTGATCCTCCAGCAAGTGGAAATCCTGGATTTAGTGCTCCTCCACCTGATCCACCTACACCTTGACCTCCGGTACTTGATCCTCCTCCACTCTGACTTCCGCTACCTGGTCCTCCTCCACTCTGACTTCCGCTACCTGATCCTCCAGATCCAGGAAGATATGCCCCGCCACCCTGACCTCCGCTACCTGATCCTCCAACAACTGGAAATCCTGGATTTTGTACTCCACCACCTGGTCCTCCTACACCTTGACCTCCGCTACCTGACCCTCCTGCTCCCGGAAAGTATCCCCCGCCACCCTGACCACCACTACCTGATCCTCCAGTAACTGGAAATCCTGGAATTTGTGCTCCTCCACCCGATCCGCTTGCACCTGGAAATCCTGGAATTTGGACCCCTGATCCACCGGTCCCTGGAAAAACAGGTATCTGGCCTCCTCCACCTGATCCGCCAATGCCGGGAAATCCTGGAATTTGTGCTCCTCCACCCGATCCCCCCACCCCTGGAAAACTTGGTATCTGAGCTCCTCCAGTGGATCCCCCTACCCCTGGAAAGACAGCTGGAAAGCTTGGTATCTGACCCCCTCCACCAGATCCCCCAGCACCTGGGAATCCTGGAATTTGAACTCCTACTCCTGGGAAGTATGTTCCTCCACCACCTCCAGAAGAGCTTCCGCTACCTGAATAACATCACCCATAAATTCCTTAAAAACGTCCTCCACTTCCACCAGAACCACTACTGCCTTGACACTTACCTTGAGATAATCCTCCCCCTGAAAGTGATCCGCCAGTAGATCCACTACCGCCCGTCCAAGATCCAGCCCAAGGTAATCCTCCGAACAACCCGGTCAAGTTCTTTTTATTAGCCAAATCTCCACTGAAGAAGCTACTTAAACTGGGAAGCTTGCTGAAAAAATTCCCGAAGGCACTTTCAAGATCTGTAAAAGCTGGTAAACGCGGCTGGAACTGTTTCAGCGTGGGCCATGTTGAATACTTAGTGCAGAAGAGATAATTGTACTCTTGGATGCATTTTGTCGTCTTGTCAATAAATTCCGCGCGGTAGGACATTGGTACCAATTGCTGGGCCATCTGAATTGACGCAAGTTGCTCTGGTGTTATGGAACTAGTATCAGAGATTGCATATATTTCTGTAGCTGCTTGGTGTCTTGGTTGTTCCTCGACAGTGCTCTTAAGAAGTTGAAAGATAATTGTCTCAGGTCGTGGAGTCCTGTGAATGAGGCCATCGGCTTCGATGACCTCCGGCAGCTGTCCATTATTATCAGACAAATCTGGAAAGGGAACGATTGGATATCCTGGGTAAACGCTGATGGTCGATGGATACCAGGTCTGATAGTCTGGAAACTCGGGCAGAGCTGAGTAGTGCTGCTTCACCATGGGCCAAGTAAAGTACTTTACACAGCTGAAGTACTCGAATCTTCTGACACACGAGTGCATTTTGCTTGCGTACTCCTGGCGTACAGATTCCGGCAAAAATTTCTCAGCCATCTTGAGGATGTCCAATTGCCCAGGAGTCAATAATTTGGAAAAATTCACGGGGTCAATCTGGGTGGGAATATTCTCGTCGTGGGGTCCAGTGGCCAATGCGTCCTTCAGAATATTGGCGACAACTGTTTCAGGCATCAGCAGTCGCTGTTGATTAACTCCACGAATGATCTTGGTTTGTTCTCCCTGTCTATTCGGTAGAAAGTCACTTAGCGATACCTCGATCGGCAGTGTCGGGAAGTTCTGCATAATTCGTTCTGGTACATTTTCAGCAATGATTGGCCAGATAAAAATTCTCATGCAGTTCAGGATATTCATCTCTCTAACGCAGTCCAGCATATTCTCCGAGAAGGTCTGGCGTTGCGTGTCAGCAACTAGGCCTTCAGCGCATTTGACGATCTCAAGCTGCTTGTCATTCAGCATCGAAGTATTCATGCTCTTGATGTAGGATATCTCAGATCCCGATGATTTCCTCGACGAGATCGTCTTCAGTGCCTCCAACAATTGAATCTCCGTAAACTTCGGAATGTCCGGGAGCACCTCACTCGCTTGCTCCTTCAGATATTGAAAAAACGTGCGATTCTTCAACTGACCCTGAAGGGTCATCGCCTGTTGCTTCCATCTTTGGACAATCGACTCACCCCCCTCTGCCCCCTTCTCTTCCTTCTTCTCACTGCTCCGTTCATTTCGTACCTCTCCTTGTCTCTCATCATCCTCAATTTTCTCGTCGTCATCCACAACTCCCAAAGACTTCCTGGCCCCTTCCTCACCCCCGAAATTTGGCTCATATGGACCAGCATGATCTATCTTCACGGGTATCAACTCAGGAACCTGGCGTACTTGAATTACCCCATTCGTTTTATCTACCCCTTCCCTCTTCAATCCCTCTTCACCATCATCCCCAATCTCTTTCTCATCGTGTTTGGAGGCTTCGTCAGCCTCACCATCATCTAGCTTTCGCTTAACGGAACGCCTCTGATGACTCACATCAGCGCCAGTCTTCACTTCCGATTCCCCATCATCCTCTTTATTACTGACCTTATTGACACCCGATGAACCTCGATCCTGCTCCTCTGCATCCCTCTCGGACTCTTCTACGACCGCGTCAAATCTTCTGATGCCCTCCTCGCTGCCGCCCAGCTCCCCGCCAATGTCACCATCTTCAGCATTTGGGTCTCTCACCTTTACCGACTTCTTATCAGTCACTACCTCATCTTCCCTAATATTTCTCGGTGTCGCACAGTTGATGCAAACTATCAGCAATATAAACGCCAGAGTACGTGGAGAGTTGAATGCTCTCATGGTCGCGGTCGCGAAGCGAATGTCTCGGTCAGTCGACGGAAGATGCCGAGCAACCCTCGTCTATGGTCATAACCGTGGAGGAGCTCGGTGAATAACCCACACACATAATGAAAACACGTTCATGGTTGTAGAAGGGGCAAGCCATTGGCATTTCCATTTTTGCTGCACATCTGGATCTTCAGGGTTGTCGAGAGCAGGTTCATGGCCCTAGCCATCATCATTTACGGAGGAGACAAAGCTACAGGCGGCATGGCTACATAATGGCACCATGTTTTTATTGATCATGGATTTATTTTATGGTCACTGGGAATTATTCGGAATTGGAATTCAATAAATAGTCATTGAAAGCCGACGTTTATTCTGCGAAGGGGCATCGCAATTTCTCCAATGAGAGGTGATTTTTTTTTCTTCTTTTCGGCCTTGAGATTCCAGGAATCCGGAATATCGATTTTATTTTTGCCTCTTGTGAGCTTAGTCAGGATCAAGACTGAGATTCGTTGATAGTTTTTATCGATTTTTCAGGAGGTGGAAAATTCTAGTCAATTTTTCCATTTTTTCCGATACTTCTCCATTTCCTCCGTCATTTATGTAAATGTATAGCAAAAACAAAGACATTGACAATTGGTTAAATACTCAAAGGCTAGTTGAAACATAAGTTTTTTAAAAATATTATTCAAATTTTACTGATGATTATTTTTACATCGCAATAATTGCAGAGACAAATTCAGCATTGTGTATAATGCAAATGAATTGCGAAATTAATTGTTTTTCAATATTAAGGAAAATGGTTTTTCTCGACGCACCTTGACTAAATTCCATTCTCGTGGCGATCGAAGCCCATATTTACCATGCCATTCTTTACACACCGTTATCCGTTTCTTTGAATCTTAGTCTCAATAGTTTTTAGATCCATTGACATTGTTGAAATAGCCGTCAAAATATGATAATTATTTAACGCAAGAGCACATTGAACCCTCTAATCGAATAAAGCATTGCCTGATACGAAATAAATATGATAAACGAATAAAATTACGAAAAAATATTCTTCGCAATCTCGTTGAAGACTTCTTGATAATGACAGGTCTGGAAAAACTTGCTCCTTGAAATCTCCTGGTAACTACACCTTTTTCAGCCTCACATACTCGTTAAACTTATTTACGCCATCCAGTAACAATTTCTTCTCACCCCAATTATAACTGTCCAGAGAATAGAGCAGTATACAGTTACAATGAGGAATAATTACTAAAAATTCATCGATTTTTTTTGCCAAGCGAATTTAATTGTCAATGCATTCAAAATGCAGCGGAATCGTTGGAGTGTGTCTTTAGGGCCCACTGCCTGCGGGAAGGAAAGGAGTATATCGTGCACGGAATACAACCAATGGGCGCTCTCAAACCACCTCCCATACCATTCCCGCGGTTCCTCTTAATACTTCAACGCGTCAAACTTACGTTTGAATTCGGCCCCGAACGTTCGAATAACACGAGGCACCGAAAAGTCTCTCCCGCGTTTGTCACGGCTTGAATCTCCCTCGAGATTCTCTCACTCGTGAAATACATCTCTCACTCGGACTGTCGCCCAACGAGTCACGGATTTCCCGTTAATTTCGTTCGTCAGGGTTTGTTGACTTGCGCTATCGATCGTCATTCCTTCACTCCGCTGAATTTTCAACATTGGAAAAAAGTGAAAGATGAGATGTCATTGGTGCATAGTTACTGTCCTCCTTCTGTGGCCTACAGTGTCGGTAATTGGAGATGATGAATTCGAAGTGGAAAAAATCGCGGGACAGAGGGGCACCAGTACAGGTACCAGTGAACTCATCACGAATTTCGTGGATTACGTACTTGGGTACAGCAATACGCAAGGTAAATTAATCATTAATTAATTAGTTATTGGTCATTTGGAGAACAAAATGCTTGAGGATAACGATAAATGAGCTTTTGCAGGTAGAACATTTGGCATGAAGAGGATACAGTTCATGCTCATGCCGATGATGTATAAAATGGGAGTGATGATGACGCTTCTCGTGGTTCTCACCGTATTATCCATGAAGGGCATCATGATCGGTAAGTTCTGCCAATGATTTTTACCGAGACTGGAGACACTCCCCGAGGGTCACCAAAATTCTCAAGATGATTTTATTGAAATCGTTATTTTACATCGCTCCGATCCGAGGGCATACTGCAATGATGATCAAGACCTTAAGTAGTTTGATCGCACCAGCCTAACCGATCGGGTTTTGAACTCGGAACCGTTCGAATTCGAAGCAACGAACTTACTACTCCAAGCCATTGGGCGGCCCAACGTGATTTAATTAACAAAGAGAAATTACTGATGGACTGGATGATTTGAATAATTCCTGACATTTGACACAGTTTCAAACACTCGATGTAAATCACTGGCTTTCCACGGAGGAATTTCATCACGTATCGAATAGGACTCAATCCCCAAATTATTTTACCGTTAGACTTTCGCGAGAATGGGGATCCCCCCGCGCATGGGCGGATAAGGTAGATTGCTGCTCCGCGAAGTATCAATTTCGTTCGGTTTTTTTCTATGTTCAGGGAATAGGCATTTATTGCGTGACCCTTTCATTCGATGAAATTCTGATTATTTTACTCGATTCAGTATTATATATTTTTTTAAAATGGGATTGCGATTAGTGCTTTAACAATTCTTTCAAATTCTTCATTTTGTTCTACTTTTCGGCGAAGTATCAATTTCATTCAATTTATTTGAATTCTTGGGAAGTAGTTATTTATCGCGTGCCTCTTTCACCCGATGAAATTTTAATTTTTTTACTCTATTCGGTAATGTTTTTTTATATTGGAATGAGTGCTTAAACAATTCTTTCAAATTCTTTTTCTTCTCCTTCTCCGCAAAATACCAATTTGGTTCAATTCATTTAAATAGGCAGGCAATGGTCATTTATTACGTACCCCTTTCATCCGATGAAATTCTGATTTTTGCATTATCCAGTAATTTTTTTTATATTGAGATTAGTGTTTAAACAATTCTTTCAAATTCTTTTTCTTCTACTTCTCTGCAAAGGATCAATTTCATTCAATTTATTTGAATTCTCGGGAGGTAGTCGTTTATCGCGTGCCTCTTTCACCCGCTGAAGTTTTATTTTTTTTCCTCTATTCAGTAATTATATATTTTTAGAAATTGGGATTAACATTAGTGCTTCAACAATTCTGTCAAATTCTTCTTCTTCTACTTCGCCCCGAAGTATCAATTTCATTCAATGTATTTGCATACGCAAGGGTCAGCCATTGGTTGCGTTTCTTTCATTCCATGAAATTCAAATTTTTTTGTTGTTGAATAATTACTTTGTTTTTATTGGGATTACTTCGTTGTTAGTGCTTAAACAATTCTTTGAAAGTTGCGTTGAGCAAATAATTATGTCAGTTTTTCTTCATTTTATTTAATTAGTAGTGTAACGGCCTTCATCTGCATTTATGGCATTTAACGAAGTTATCATGGAATTAGAGGAAATTGAGGGGTTTTAATTGTGATTATCCAGTACTTTTTCTTCACTCTATATTACTTTAAACAAAATATTTGTTGTTATTCAGTCGAAAAATCCTCTGCTCATGGTCACTTTCTAACGTATTTCGCTAACTGTTCACGATTTCAGAAATACTATTTTAAAATGCGTGTTCAATTACCAATGACCTCGATTTGAAACTGCAGGTATGATGCTATTGGTCCTGAAGTTGAGTGCATTCTTCGGTAAATTTTACGCAGCCGTGTCATCGCCTCAGCAGGCTTGGTCAGCACCAGCCCAACCAGTTCATCTTCACGTTCACGGTGGCCATCACCAGCAGCCCCACTTCGCGCCGCACTACGAGCCCGGACCATGGGAGCAAACCAGCAATCCAGCAGATGACCACTACTATTACAAAGGATAGCTCATCTAATCTCTCTGCTCTCAATTACACAAAATCACATCATCCAAATTGCCACTCCATCATTCACATTGTTAAAGATAATTGCGAGTGGGCAATAATCATGGCCATAATTCCTTTCTGCGCAAGTACACGGAGGAAAATTTTCAGTAAAAATTACGTACTTGAGTTCGCTTGTCGATTACAGAATCAATCGGAAAATTTAAGTGCCAGTATCGTAATTTTTCAAGCAATTCAAAGTAAAATTATGGAAATCTCTGGAAAAGTACCGTAATTTTACATGAAAGGTACGTAACAGTGGCGTAAAGTTTCCTACCCCCATATTACGCTTCGGACGTACGGAGAAGATACGCAATTTTTATTAATTACTTTTTGCTCATCGGATCGGGCCAA
The DNA here is from genome assembly GCA_030522865.1 of Psyttalia lounsburyi. Lineage (NCBI taxonomy): Eukaryota > Metazoa > Arthropoda > Insecta > Hymenoptera > Braconidae > Psyttalia > Psyttalia lounsburyi. The sequence goes on from JAPYZN010000858.1 coordinate 14,833, forward strand.
GCAGAGTTCAGTATTCAATAAAATAAAGTACTTTGTCCAAATAAAATTACAGCGACAATTCACTCCTAGCATTGCAATCGTTTCTTTATCCAAATAACTGTCAAATTATTATTTTGTGAAATGGGAAAGTCATGAAGAAAGTCCGAATGGCCGGGTCCGATTAACAAAAACAATCTCTCGAATACCACTCGACCTCCAAAATTAATCGAACATTTCTCTCATCTTTACCTGCGTATCTACGATGGAGATAAATTTCACACAAAAGTCCCCCTCTCGTTACTACGCAACAAAAAATCGGAAACCGTTCGATAATTTTGGACATCTCAAGATATAGGTACTACTACGGATCATTTTTCTCACTCGGATTTCAGCCAATCGCAGGGCAGTAGTTGAGGTTAGCCAACGGAATTCCATCGGAAATTTCTGAGAAATGTTTGCAATTCACTTCATGTTATTTACTGTACTTTATATGGCCAAAGTACGAGGCGAATGATAATCCGTGAAGTACCACGAGTGCTCCAAAATTAATTGCACAGATTCCTCAAGCTCCCCTGCCTAGGAGCGGAGGTATCAGAAAATATCCGGTAATTTAAAATACTAGTGATATTACTACTGGATATTTTTCTCCGTACAAATTTTCTTGCTGTATAACGTTTGCCTCAGGGAGCCTCAACGGTTACACATGTAATGCTGTTATGTTAGTATTAGAAGACCAAACAGAAAAACCAAAACTCAATGTATAATATCTGTACGATAAATATTATTTATTTGTTATCGTTGCCTCATCATTCTCACTCATCCTAATTGGCTGATGCATAATAGTGAATAAGATTGCCAGTGGTATTTACCATTCCTGGCGCAACGTGAATTCAAGGTTGGCTGACAGACCGGAAGCCGCAGACAGTCACTAACACTTATTCCACGCTCACAGAATTTAGAATCTTGCCACAGTAGGAATGCACTCACTTCGCTATTGAGACCCAGTTTATTATGGTGGGGCATCATGATAAACTCTAAGCTTGACCACTTGAGAGCAGTCTCGATGCAGCTGTTGATATCGCTGAGAATTCTCATGATTTTCCAATTTGTTCGCCGATCTGTCGTCAATAAATGTTGAACGGGTGAAATATGCGAACAATGATCACGGATTCACGTGTTATCCTGTGTATTTGCGCATTTTTGTGGTCAGTGGCTGTAGTCAGAGGTCAAATGCCCCGGGCAAATGACTCGTTGATTGCCATTTCGGGCATTAAAGTTACAGCCGTTGAGGATGGACTGGCCATCAAGATCGACGGGGAGCCAGTCTGGGGAGGTAATTACTCATTTACGATGATCAATAGCACATGGAGACAAATACTCCCTAAAAATTATTTTAAAACACTAAATAAATCACTCAAATTGCAATCAAACTAATTAGAAAATTGTACGGAATTGTTACGTAATCTTTACTTTAAATCACGGCACTTTTCCTGAGATCTCCATCATTTTTTTCCGAATCGCCTGAGAAATTGCGATACCATTGCTTAAATTTGCCAATGTGTAATCGGCAAACGAACTGAAGATTACGTAATTTTTACAGAAAATTTCACAATTTTATTGCCGCTAATTTGTTTAGTTGGAAGGACTGGTGATCACGGTGATGGCACACCAGCTGGTGCCACGCAGAAACGTCCGACGATTTTCCAGAGGCTTGGGGCTATGATGATGCTGGTGCCTCTGGTGATGCAGGTGATTACTACTGAATTATGTCATTCTACATCACGTAATTTGCTAATGATTGAATAATTGTTTGCAGTTACTTTCGTTACCCGGTGCACTTGCCTCGATAAAGCTGTCGCTTTTGAAGAGTCTGGTCGTGGGAAAGGTGGCTCTGATTGTCATGTTGTTCAATCTCTTCAAGAGTTTACAACCGCCGGAGGTAGTTGTCGTCCATCAGCCACCACCTGTCCACTATGATCATTACTATTCCCCCTATGAGGATGACGAGAGCGACAAGGGATGGTTCGGCTGATGAACCCTTTAAATCAATCAGTGCAATCCAATTTTGTTGATGCATGTCATTAAATGTTGGGAATAATTTAATTGTTCGGTGTATCTTTTTCCATTGCTGAGTCATGGTATGTGGAAGCATTTGATAGCCACAGCTGGCGTCGGCGAGGATGGCCCACTTTGTCGATACTAACGGCATTTTGGTCCAGATTACCTTCCACCAGTCGAACAACAGGTATCACTCGAAATTTCTCTCTCGTTAAAATAATAAAGCATTGAAAATGAAATCATTCGTGACGAGGCTTTGGGGTGGGAGAGAATTGCTGCTGATGTCAAACGGGTTAAGAGAATTTTAGCGATTCATTATCTTAAGGCAGAATGCAAAATTTTCTTTGGGAAATCGAGAGGCGATTTTTATAGGACAAGTTGAGGATTGGAAAACAAAATTTTGGTTATATTCTCCATTTTTATTTCTACCAATAAGAATGCAGGGTTTTATGGTTTGTTGTCGAGTGGGGGTCGAATTTTTTTCGATAATTTCGTCGGTTATTTCCAATTATCTGATTTGTTTATCTGAATTATCGATATATAGAGAGCAACCGGTTCTGTCATTTATCCAAGCTCATGTCGATAAAAGTAAAGTTTAAATCAATTATTTCCTGTAATAAAAAAAATATGATTTTGAATAAAGATTTCCGCAAAAACGTTAAATACCGCATCTTCAGTGACTGAAAATCAGATGGGGGAGATAAGTCAGACGAAAGCCCCTCGAAAATTTTGAAGCACTCGCGGCCTTACGAATCAAAATTTTGGTTTTTCTCTGGATTTTTGAAATATTTGAGAAGTCGACTGGGAGGTAAGTCGATGGTAATCGCTTTATCATGTCTACGTCTTCTTGAGCTTCTTCAAATTAATCGATTCGAATCAAAACTTCCTTCGTCATATGTACACGTATCATTGGATGATCGGCTCGCCACAGCTGCTGTCAGTGAAGATGTTCCACTTTTTGGACACTAACGGCATTTCGGTCCACATTACTTTTAACCAGTTAAACAACAGGTATCACTGGAAGTTTCTCTCTCGTTAAAATAATACGTCATTGAAAATGAAATTATTCGTGAAGATTGTGAGTGAGGATATGACATTAACTCATTGGGATTTTTTCATCTGAGTAATTAGGTGCAGTTGGGCGGAGAGAAAATAGTATATTTCCGGCCTGTCGTTATGGGGTTTTTTACTCGCGTCGAGTTTGGCGAGCCGAGCCGTAGGCGAGGCAGCCAACCACGCGAGTCAAAAAACCCCATAACGATATTTTTCCGTAGTGATTTTCACTTTTTCGAGTTCGGGTAAGGGCCGTACCAATTCCCGGACGAGGAAAAGTGAAGAGCAGTACGGAAAAATTATTAGAATTGTTCTGCTGAAATCTGGGATACTGGAGAAATTGAATAATTTATGGGGAAATAATTTTTCATAATAATTTTGATAATTTTCTCTTTAAGTTGGTTGATTTTTATCGAGTTTATCTAGTGCACTTCATCGGATATTCTCACGTGAAAGATTTTCGATAGAAATTATTTAGAAAACATTAGCCAACGCTCTTGTGATATAAAAGAAAATGGAAATTTTTTTTACGGAAGTCGAGGCACTCATAATACCTTACAATAAATAATTTATTAGGCCTTCGTTACACTCCTCGTGTGTACGGTCTCGACGCGAGTTCGATAGCTAATTTAAATGTGGCAAATTAACCGGAATAAAATTGTTCACACCAACTCATTGGCTATTCTCGTTGCGTATGCGTTCTACAAACCTACCTATACCACTATTTTTCTAGGTGTATCCTATCGGTGATTGAGTTTTTCATCGAGCATTGTTATAAATATATCTCAAAATTCAATTCTCTACATGGGAAAGGGAGGAATAACGGTGCAATTATTTACGACGATTCTGCGGATATTTATCCACGCGGAGAGAAATTTTTCAGTAGAAATTGGCCGATGGGAAAAAGGTGACGTTTTAAAAAAAAATACGTACACTGTCAGAAAAACGTACTTTGCGCTGAAAAATTGGTTGTTGGTTCAAGAATATTATATTTGTTTACTATCACATACTGCTTGAGTCGATCTTTTTTTTTAGCTCCTCAAATATTTTTTATTGTCCAGAGCAGGAAAGTTATAACGTTTTTCTTGCCCTAGACAATGTGCATACTTAAGGGGCAAGAGAAAAAGATGGCTCAAGAATTATGTGATAGTAAAAAATATTCTTGAACCAATAATTAATTTTTCAGCCAAAAGTACGTTTTTCGTCAGTGTACATGTCTAAATAATTTTGAGTAAGCAGTAAACAAATTTTACTTAGCAATTTACTGAGTAATTTTTAACGGAAAAGTAGATAACTTTTATTAAACAATGAACAAAACATTATGCAGACTTTTGGATAACCCTCATTAAATAGTCAACAAACTTGACTGAGCGGTCAGATAATTTTTGACAACCGACTGGATAACTTTTACTCAGCAGTGAACCAATGTTACTTAACAATTACTTAATTTTTTCCTGAGTGGCCAAAACGCGTCACAACAGCCAATCAGTTGGGTATTTGTTACTAACGATTTCTCCCAGTGTGTAACCCTGATTTCACTACGAGGAATATAAGAATCAGCTATCGCGAATATCAGCAAAACAAAACGTGACTTGTGAAATGAAAAAATCAGAGATCTTGCATTTCGTCAGGTCTCAAATGCTCTTTATGGGACTAACAGGTTTTCGTTTTTTATTACCATTTTTATAACTGTACTCACTCAAAATGTGGAGGAAATCGGAATGAGCCTATCGAGAAGTATTTCAGAGAAAATTCATCCTAGATTTGGAGGTGATAGATTCTGATGAGTTTCAATAGGCGAATTTTTTTTTTGCTGGTAATCATCATCAGCCATATGCCGTGGAAAATGTGATTGGCACTTCTGGAGTCTAGGATCTCTAGAAAACATTTTAATTGTTCACTGGAAAATCAATTTCATCTTTCAGGCAGTTTGAGATCTGTGTAAGGCCCTGAGCAACAGCCAAGTTGATTGATGATACCCGGGACGTGCACACCGAAGTGACTGGGCAGGAGTGAATGAGGGTCTGTAAACAATGATTCGGTAGTTGAGTCATTTGAGAATTTCAGTAGCGGAACGGTAAAGAGATTCGTTAAATAAACAAAAAATATTCAATTTATTTGAGATGGTCAGTTATTGGATTGACATTTTGAATCATTAAATTGGGACTTTCAAATGAATTTAGGCTTTAAGATCATTTAAAGTTTTTGATGAATATCTTCGAATCCAAGGGAGAGATCAAAATTTTTGTAAAATCATTTTTTGCAGCTCGCACTTCCCTCTACAAAAGAGGATTTCATAAAAAATTATACTATAACCCTCAGATTCCCAGAAAATGACCAAAAACTGTTCAATTTTGTCCCTTGACCTGCCGACCAACTTTCGACGCTCGGAAATGGCCAGAAAATCGGCAATTTTTTTTTTTAATCTAAAAACCACTAAAATTCCATAACTAAAAAATAAAATACAACCCATCAATTACATATTCTGTCACCTCTAAACCATAATCTACAAAGTGATGATTTCCGGTGCCCTCCGGCCACAAGAATGAATAAACCCGTCAACTAGAAAGCGAAAAGGATGCCAGTAAAACAAGAGTGGGGATTCAATCATTGAGATTTCGGGCGTTAAAGACCCAGTTATTGTTCCACCCATTTCCCCGTGACCGACGTAAGAGTATTAAATTCGTAGAGGAGGGAGAGCTGTTCCCCATTGGCGGATTGTATAGACCAACGAGTGTACGAGTGAGACAAGCCAATATGCATCGTCCCACCGGCTCTTCTTCGAGATAAATAAGAAGGTCTGCGCGGGAATTAAAAAGTTCTGTTGGTCTCGTATCACGCATTAGTTGGCCTCTTCTGTTTTGTTCTGTTTTGTTGTGCTTTGAAATAATAAAATCGAGTGTTGGACGATTTAATTTGTGAGATACTTTACAATGGCAAGACTACTTGCTCTCGGGCTGATTGCCCTGATGACTGTGCCCGTGAAATCGGAAGGGATTTTGGATTGTATTTATCAAGATGACAGTCTTGACTGCGGCAGGAGAACGACAGACGCGGCTCTTGATAAGATTGAACTTGAGGTCACCGGAAGGAAGAGCCCCATCAGCTTCAGCAGAGCCGTCGAGGAGTCCGTTGGGCCTTTTGTGGAGAGTGTGCAAACCATTTATGGGACGAGTCGCGATGACGCTGGGGAGGCTCCCGCGGACACTGGCAAACGTGAGTACCTCATTCTCATTCAATAGTGAATCGCAAAAAAAATCAACTAGTCGGGAATAGAGTAATCTGAATTTGGAGTAAAATGACCAATTGACAAATTTTTTTTCTCTGGGAAAACTAAGAGAAAAAAGCTGTAACGTTCAGAGACTTTCTCCAAAAAAAAATTAGATTGACAATTTTTTTTCTTGAAATTTTTGGGGTCGTTTTCTAAGAGACCAGGAGTAATATCAAACTAATTTGTTCTACCGTTTCACGACCAAATTAATCCGACAATAGCGCAATTACCTCTAGATCGCACACGTCATTTGTCCCTGCAATGATCATCATCTGATAATAATTATCAATAAGTAGCGCGGAAAAAATAACTCAACTTAAGTTTAGGTTTCTGGGTCGAATGTCAATTTTACCTACACATTGATTCTCCTCATTGTAACTAGATCCATTACCATCACTTATGAGAAATAATCGCTCATAAACTGTGGACTTTCGATGCGGTGAGGCAAAAGAATACAAAAGATCCCCCCAGTGGAAATAGCCGGAAGTGATTAGGTCTCTAGTGCTTTTACGATGTTAGATGCGTATGAGTGCGAAGGGACAATGCAAAATCGGTTCAGGCTGGAGAGAAAAGCCCCCCGGGGGTCGTGCCAAATTATCCCTAATTAGAGAATTATGGCTGAGAAAAAGTGTTAACGATCGAGACTGTTGTTTTTTTCTTTTTTTTCTAGTCGAGTCGAGGCACAAGTTGCACCTGAAGAAGAAGAAGAAGAAGTTGAAGAAGCTATTGAAGAAGATGATGCCGTATTTGATGCTGATCAAGGCGAAAATTTCGCTGATGCTGCAGATGATCTCCACTCATTTTCAATTCAAATTCTTCATAATTGGTGTTCTCAGCATCATCATCAATGCTGTACGGCTTTTTCTCGATCTGAAGAAGTCTCACAGCCCCGCTAAGGTCATCTACTACACTAATGCAGAGCATCAGCATCACTACGAGCCCGAGGACGAGGCGTATTGGAGACGATCCGCCGAAAATGTCGATTATAATCCACAAGAAAGGGCGTACAGTGCTCATGTACCCTAGTACAATCAATCAATTTTTTTTCCATCACTTTCGATACGAATGTCTGCAAAAAATTGTCGATCAATGGGGAGCATTAATTTTAATTAATTCCCAAAATATTTCATGCTCAAAAAAAAATTAACTTAAAGTTGAGACTTACCAGGTCAACTGGAGACTTTCAAAAGTCTTAATTTCAGATTTTTGGAATCGCGAAATAAGAATTCCTTCTTTCGGGTGCGGCAATGATCTGCAATTCATGGATTATACATGAGAAAAAGCATCGGAATTTTTTGTTTGTCAATTGAAGTTCAACTGAAGTTGTCAGTGATTTTTGGTGGGAAGCGTGGGAAAACCGATGATTTTTGATTAATTAAAAATATACCATTTGAACAGCCTTTCCCATCAATAGACAATTTTTCGTGGGCAGACGACTTATCATGAGACTTCACATTTTTATCGGTTTCATTGACGGGATAGTGGGGACAATCGCTCCTATCATCATGTGTAAATACTTCACGACGATATGTTCATCTCAAATAGATAGAAGATTGAGGAATGTCAACCCAACGGACAAGGATGTCCCACTTTTTTATAGGGAAAAATTTAAATTCCGTGGGTCGCCCATCGAATTTCGAACAACCGTTATGCCAATGTTGCCGGCGTTTCCTACATCACCAAAATTATCGGCATTATTATTTTTTTATGTTATCGGTATTTTCTAATCGAGTACCGTAAGAGCTCAATGGCTTCGACATTTGTTTTATTTATTTTAGTTAATTTATTGTAGAAACGTTTGAAATAAATATTTATTTGCTAACAATGCCTGTTAACTGTTGAATTTTTTGGTCTGAGGATCGTTTGCTCGATCTCTATTTTACAACCCAACACAACAATTTTTCTATTTTTTATTATCTAACAATTGGTTTTATAAAATTTCTCTATCTCCTTGATTTGGAGCTTTTTTCTCAAATATACTTTTTTCACTTTTTATTTATTGCTTTAAATTTTGCATTTTTTTTCGAAGATTTTTATTTAAACAATTTCTGCTCCACATACGCTCTTTTGTCCCTAAGGCCACTCATGCCGTGGGGATTTTCATAAATCGCGGAAAGAAAACAAAAAAACGTAATCGTGAGATGAATTTCCCCGTTAACGATGACTTATCTGCCATCAGACTTTGGTACGAAGAATTGGAAATTCTCATGCCCAATGTCAACCCGTCCCCCCGTCAACTTGCTTATTCATTCCTGATTTTTTTTTCTTTTTTTGAACCACCGACTGACCAAGATTGGCCTCCACACGCAATGACCTGCCCTCGTCTCTCATCTGACGCTTGGGGGGACAAAAAGGGAACATTGAGTTTTCGGCAATGGACAATTGGCAATGCTCCAAGTCGCCTCATCCCGAGCGATGAATTAGCATTGGTCCTTGATGGTTGTACGCTTTGGATATTAAGAATGTCAGAGAAAGCCTCAACCGAAAATTCCAGGGAATTTTTGCATCGTCTTCGCCTTCGTTGGATGGATGACGGTGATGATGATGATGATGGAACAGACTGTCTGGTGATGGTCATCGGTTGAGACCAAACGTGATTACGTTTTTAATTCAGAATTAGCGAGAGACCGGCCATTCATACATGATTCAAGATCCTTTGGGTGAGGTTCCTATATAACAAGATGCGCTGAAGGGAAACGTCAGTTTGTCCAGAATTTTCAACGTAAGAGTAAACTTGTCTGAGTGATGATTCTGCCTTTTGTGATTGTTGTCAGTGGTTTTGCGGCGATTTCCGCTGCTCCCGAGGGACAGAAGAATAGGAGACCTATCCCAATATTTAGGGTAAGCTCAGTGGTGGGAAAATAATATTTGTGTGGACTATTGCGATGGAGTATTTACCACTGAGAGAAACAAATACTTTTGACAAAGCAGATTTAGTAGTACAAGAAAATATTTCCTTGGCAATTGAAACATGTGAACTTTCTGGATAAATTATTTTGTTTTCATACTGGGGGAAAAAAGTCTTTATTCAAGTTTCGATTCTCTCGTCTCCAAAAAATTTTGAACTTCCAGCATGAGTTTGCCCATGCACTCATATAGGTTGCATTAGATCTAGAGTTTCATACATTGTGCGAATCCATGGATTCTTGAATTGAGCTCATTTCTTCATGAACTCAGAGTTAAAGGATCAGATCCATCAGGATAGAAAAGGTGAAAATTCTCTCTCAACCAGAAAATGGTATTTTGTAGAAATGTGGTTCTCTCTCATCTTAATAATTACACTATGTATCAGGAGATTTCATGATTTTTAGAATTGACAAGAGAATATTTTTTTGTATCAAGTGAGTGAACTTTGCCAAAAGTAATTTTTTCTCTCAGTCTATTCGTGTGATGTTGGACGGCCCAACAATCTATGAACAATACTTTTTTGTAGTGATTTTCAAGTTTTAGATTTTGGAAAGTGTGAAATATAATTTTGCGGATCAAATATTTTTTTTTACAAGAATCTCAAGTGAATTTTACTCTAGGAGTTTTGGTTATTCGGTTGACCAAAGCAAATATGTTTGGCAGACTTATATCTTTATCTCAGTGTCAAAACCAGAAAAAAAAATTTTAACTATCTAACATGATTCATATTTTAAAGATTAAACTCGCGATTTATTTTTTTTCTTCAAGGAAGCTCCAGCCGCTGGGCTAAAACTGCCTAACAATGCTACCGCCATTCGGGAAAACATTGTAGATACTTTTTCGTGCGAGGAAAGAATTTATGGGTATTACGCTGATGTGGACAATGAGTGCCAGATATTTCACGTCTGCATGCCACAGAACAGAGGATCCATCAGGTGGAGCTTTATATGTCCGGAGAGTACGGTCTTCAATCAGGTACTGACCCTCTTCATACTTCAAATAAAAAATGTTCCACTCACAATAAAAATTGATCTGCATTCGCGGTGCCAAACTTGTAGCGTACATGAAGCGAAATTCTCACAAAAATGACAGAACTCATAGTTCGTTTGTCGATTACGATATCGAATTAAAAAAATCAGTGACGGTATTTTAATTTGTTAGGTAATTCAGAGAAAAATTACGGAACTGACTAGAAAAGTTTTGTGATTTTCTCTCTGGAATTACCTGAGGAATAACTAATTTTTATAACATATTTCTTGTCCTGAATCAAAATATTCAATAAAAATGACCCAACGCGAATCGTTTTCAGCGATTTTTTATAGGAATTGAAGAGAATAAATCCGTAATCTGTAAAATCTCAGATCTGTCATCTAAAAGATACGAAAAAGTCACGTCATTTTACTAGAAGTTATAAAATCTAACAGAACATTTCAGACTCATACACCAGAACATCAAAGAAAACCTTGGCTGTTTAAAAACTTTCACGGAACATTTCAGAAAAATTATGGAACGTGTTGTTAAAAAAACCTATGGTAAGGCGTCAGATAGATGTGTAATTTTTATGAAAAAGATCCCAGAATTTCCGCGACGATTGATATTTTTTCTTGAATTTTACTTTGCTCTCAGTTTACGTTTCGAAACGTCATTTTCAAGCCTTTTTTTGTAATTTTTATTGAATATTTATCTTCGTGTAATATAAGATTATCAAAACTATCAGGCGACATTCGTCTGTACCTGGGAGGAGAACTCAATCCCCTGCGCTGAATCAGACCAATACTACGGTCTCAACGAGGAATTTGGAAAGGAGGACAGCCAGCAAGAAAACACCGAAAATCCCTACAATCCAGAGGACATCACTCCGAATCCATCCGAGTATCCAACCAACAATGAAGTGCCAGTGACTCCGTTCTATGGCAACGCGCGAGGAAGAGGTAGCTCAAACCGAGGCGGCAAGAGTTACTCGACCGACAACCAAACAGAAATTCCCTCATCTATAGAAACTAAAATCCACTAATTACAATAAATTTATTTTTTCACAGATAATCTCACTCGATAACCTAATTAATCTGATCGTTAAATCATGCAGTTAATACTGTTTAACAAAAAAAAAACAAAAAAAGCAGACAGCTTACACAAAATGTCCCAATGCCTCTGAATATAAACCACAATTTTCTAATGAATGACTTAATCAATGTAAATAATAAAATATTATTTCGAAAATTGTAATATTTACAATAAATTGATATGTTTACGATAATTGGTTGAAAACAGCTGTTCATTACATTGTTATAAATTATTAATAATTATATCTTAAGCCTGTTCCTCTGTAGATAAGCACACAATAATTTATTCTGGCTGTTAGCAAATTGAAGGAAGAGTTTGAGAGTTCGGGGACTCTCTGTAATCAGCATCTTTGGATAACTAGCCACTAGTGCACAGAGACACATCTGCTCATTCATTGAAAAGAACAAGTTACAGGTTATAGGGATAAATCAATAGTAGTATTTGAGGAAGGAATATTTACAGGGGATTACAAGTTTAGATCCTAGTTTCGTTGACGTTATTCTGTAGTGAAGGAATTCGTTGAAACGAGTCAATTTCACGAATCAGTGTCACCTGAACATGGAGTGTTGCCTAAAAAAATCAAAATCTAAAAAGACGATAACTTTAAAGTCTCCTATCGCATGAGTCTCAAAACAATTTATAAAAAGCGCACGTTCCTTCAAAATAAAACAATCTCAGTCAAACCAACAAGAACATAAATTTTCAGTAAAAATTACGTAACTCACAGTTCATTTACTAATTACAGAATCAAATCGAAAAATTTAAGTGACTGTATCGTAATTTTTCAGACGATTCTGGTAGAAATTATGGAATCTTTTGAAAAATGAAATCCTCTTGCGTGATTTTAGGTGAAAAGGACGAAATAGTTTCGTCAAATTTCCCGCCATATTTTACTTCGGATTTCGAAAGAGGTACGTAATTTTTATTGAATATTTCTCTCTATGAACTCATCCTGCTCTGGGCCGTCACTACCGACTCCATCGCAATAAAAATCTCATACACAAACACTGGCAAAAAAAATGATAATGTTGCCAATCAAATATTCTCCAGCCCAGAATTTAGAACTAGATTTGGTCTATAAATTTTCCTGTTATTTGGTCCTCTGAAGAATATTTGTGGGGCAGAATTACAATTTTTTCCTCTGTACAATTTTACGATCTGCAGATTAGGCTTCAGAATCTCTCGCCAAATCAGTTTCAATCTCATCGGGTGTTCTCAAATCAATAGCGAATCGTTTTTTCACATTTGTCGAAGTATCATCAGCCTTACCCAATGCCTTGACCATCTGAGAATAAATTTGGAAGGCTGTGGCTAGAGCAAAGGTCAGCTGTCTCGCGTGATGCTTGGATTCGCAGACAAAGGCGTGGCACTCGAAGGGTGAGACCTTACGAAAATTTCCTGAGTCCCTTACTACGATCATTGAGAAAACCCTAGTGTAGACTAGATCCTGCACACCGTAGGATATTGTCTCGATGGGGTAGGCTTTGGCGTTAGCAGGCTCGCCTTTTATTTTGCCCAGGGGCAATAGAGTAATTCCATCTTTGGAGACGACGAGCTTCACCAGCGGTAGAATTGTATCAGTTGGCAGGGATTTTGCTGCTGCGACCATGTTATCCACGGGTTTTCTCGTATGCTTGATACCCCAGAGGCCTCGCGCATCGTGAGAGCCCAGGTATTTCACCTGGAACACCTGGGGAAGATCGTTGGAACCCTCAAAGACGTTATTGTCGATTGACAGGCGTGACAATTTTGAGAGTACCGTCTTCTCGCGAGAGGTGAGCGGCGTCGAGACGTCTGTGCGCATTTCCTTGGGCTGTCTCTGGAAGAGAGGAAAAATTAAATTTGGCAAAAGCAGCATAACAATTTTAGGGTTCAATTCTATAGCGAAGTGGCAAAACGAGATAAGTGTATTTTTTCTACCTTTATAAAACGTGGATTAACTCAGTAAGGAGTGCTTTTAGGAGAGAATGTCACAAGATCATTTTTGTAGATGATCAATTTTGCACCAAAAAAATTCTTTTGATAATTTCTCCTAATATTATTCCTTTTTGAGATACTACGCGTTTTGAAGAAAATGTAAAATGCACTCATCTCGTTTTACCAATTCGCTACACAATTTGAATGCTCATCTTGAACTGAGTAAGAATGTTTATGTGAAAATAAATCGGTCCTAACTCGGATTTATTCAGCGGCATGCTTCTCATTTGAATGGACAAGAAAAAATTCGTGATTCGAGGGAAAAATTGTAAAAAATACTCCAGGGCAAAAAAATACAAAGTTACTCAATTTGTAAAAATGTGGTTTCTCCTCGGGTACGAATATAATGGCGAATATCTTCTATAACCGTTCTTCCAGAAAAAAATATGAAAAGATCTTTTCTATGAAATACTGCTCACTCTTTACA
>JAPYZN010000859.1:0-33903 GCA_030522865.1 Psyttalia lounsburyi
AAAAGAGTTACGTACTGGAGAGCCCCCCCCCCCCCCCTCCTTTTTTTCCACCCCCGCATGTATATATATCGTTAAAACGTCGACCAGAGACACACGTTAAAAGGGAAACGACTCTACCACTGAAAACGTTTATGGCAGTTGGTTTTTGTAGAAACGAATGTGAAAAAGACAGAGAAAATTCCCCCTCCCGCCCCGCGAGAGTTTCAGTCTCTGGAATATAGAGAGAGAGAGAGAGAGAGGGGTGGGATAAAAAGGATGTGTAAGTGAGGCAGAAAAAGAGGTGAGGGGCAGTGGGTTGGGGTGGCAATGGGCTCGAACGAACGCAATTTGCATGATTTTGCATGTTTTAGCGCGCACCCTGTAGGTTTCTTTGTCGATTCGCACCGGTTTCAGTCTGTCTGTCTACGTTTTCAGCTTGCTTTTCTCCATCGCTCACGGCACAACTAACGATAAAGCCGGGGCAAGAGGCGCGGTCATGTGGTAGGGGAATAAAGGCCCCTGTGATAAAAATGAGTGAAAGAAAAAATGAAACGGCAAAAGGAGAGGAGGCAAAAAATCGGAGGGAATGGGAGAGAGAGAGAGAGGGATAATGGACAGACGGGGTTTCATCCCCTGGAGCTGTGGAGGAGGTGAGGAAAACGAGGGAAAATTATTTTCCTTCGGTTTTTCTTGACTCAGGCGTTATACAGAGTCATTGTGGAATATCAATGGAACGCGTTTGCCGGGAAAAATTATATGTTTGGGAAAGTGCGGGGAACAGAAATTTTTTTTTTCTTCGATTTTTGGAAGAGTCATTTTTCTGGAATAGCTTGGCAATCCTCGGAAATATCGAATAGTTTGCCAGCCGATTTTTAGAATTATAGTGAGTTATTTTATTTAATTAAAAATTGAAAGAAATAGCGAAGTCGGATTTTTTGAAATGACGCGCTTTTGAAGTTCAAATCCGATATAATAAAAATCCTATCTCCATCTTTGCACAATATATAATTCAAAATATAGTTAAAGTAGAGAAAATAATTTTTTTTTACACTTTTTAGAAGATTAATTTTTAAGGAATACAATTGGCAATCCTCGGAAATATCCAATTGTTTTTTTTTTTCCGATTTTTAGAATTATTATGGATTTTTTTGGTTCTTAATTAAACAGCTAGAGAGCTAGATCGAGTCTAGAGAACGAAATCAATATATAATTTAAAAATCCTTAAAAATTCGAAGTGAGTGCTTGGAAATTTTTCCCGGCGATGTTTTTTTTTATATTCTAAGGGAGTGTCACCCAATCTTCGACCTATTTCCGCTTCCAGTATTATTACCATAATACCAATTACGTATACCAATATTCCTAATAACTACCACATGACCTTCTAATATTTAAACTATTTTTCCCTACTGACCTTGACTTTTCCTCGTCCGGGAATTGGCATTCGCCCTGTCCCAAACTCGGTAAAGTAAAAGTCACTACGATAAAATATTCTCCGCAGTGTCGTTATAGTGTTTTTTTACTCGTGCGGTTGGCTTGCCCTCGCGGCTCGAACGCCAGCGCCACACGAGTAAAAAACCCTATGACGACAGTCCGGAAATATACCACCTCTAAAATTTAAATAACAAATACCGTCCAGCAACGGGATTGAGCGGCTACAGAAGACCCCAGCAAATTAATAAAAAAAATTGAGTCATTGAATTTTCAAAAATCTACAGTTCAAAATTTCCGGAATCCTCAAATTCCCGTACATCTTGAAATCCGAACAATGCATAATCCCTCCTCAATGACAGCCTCATCCACCTACTGAGAGCTCAGCTGAAAGGATACCCCAGTTGTCCAGCGATACCGATAGTCTCGATAAGCCCACTATATGTCCCACACAGTTCCGGGGCTGGGGCGGGGGTGCTACTGGGAACGTGCGCGTGATTTTCTAGGGATACATCTATCTACTGTTTCCGACGGCAGTGGCATTGGACACGGATGTCCAAGCGATTTCAGTTCCCGTTGTATTTTGAACACGACGAGGATGACACTGGGTATACGGGATACAAATGTGTAGGTGAAAGCGCGTACGGGTATTCCATTGCGCCCCCGATTACCCCTAATGACGGCTGGACCTGTGGTCGTGCGCGATTCTGATCACCCACCCAATCCCCCCCCCGGTCCGCCCCCCACCCACCCGAGTAAATCCCTTTTCCATGGTCAATGTGTGGCTCTCGCGTGTGTGAAGGATCCCGAAGCGACAATGGCCGCTCATTATCGGCTCAGCCATTGGTCCATTGTCGTCGGTGAGTGAGAGCCGGAACACTGGCCTTAACGCCGGAGAAATGATACCGTCGGCGTCAACCGCCACCGCACAACTCTAATGTCCACTCGTGGTTTATTATTTTTGAGACTATCGGTCCGGGGGTTGAGAAGGTGATCATGATCTTTGACGTCGAGAGGATGGATTGTCTTTATTGGAGGGGATCGAGAGGCTGGGATTTTCACTGGGCAATTGTCGCGTTGGACGGGCGGTGGTGAAAAATTTATACGGTCGCCTGGAGTAATATATAATATTTAGGATATAATATAGTATTTTGTGAGGGTTGATTGAGAATTTTAATGGATTGGCAGAAAATTTTTGAAGACTTCGATCTAAGATTTTTTTTAAGGCCCCCCCGTTGGCGCTTATTTTGATTCAGGTTTCGGTTCATCTCCGGAGGTAGTGTTTGGCAGAGGTTATCGAGGGGTGGGAGAGAATTAAATTAATTAATGTTTGTTTAATTATCAGCTGGCGACGTTTTGATAATTATTTTGAACTCTTCGGGGTCGTTGCTTGATTCATGTCTTATGTCTAATTAATATCTAAACCGGTTGTAGGAAGCTATGATTTATCAATGATGATTGATGACGCTGGACGGAAATTATTGAAAGGACGGTAACGGCAGATCAAACGGATTCAATCAAGAGATTACAATGACAAGCCTGAAGGAAGCTAGAGGAAGGCCTGAGGAAGCTCCACTCACTTATTTCTCAAAAAGGCTCTTTGAAAATATTCCCAATTTTCTCTAATTTTTTTTTCAATTATATATCTACAACTCTTGAGGATCTATTTATTAGAAAAAGTGGGTTTCCAAATAGACGCCTTTGGAGATAAACAATTCAAAACAAAGCAATCTAGATAACGTCCGGCAGGGGGTACACCCGGTCCTCTGGTCCTTCACTTGAAATTTTTGTTCAAATTGAATTGTAAAAGCCTAAACATGAGTCCTAGACTCAATCTTTTTTTATGCAAAATTCATTAAAAATAGAATAAATAATAGAATTACTTGGGGAATATATTAAAAAAAAATTGTCAAGAAACATTTTTTGAATTTTCATGAAGACGAAAGATTGACTTTCGGGAAACGGATTAAACTTCCTCATAGCTTCATTCGACTTAACTTCTTCGATTAAATTGAATTACCCACTTCCTCGCCGCTATTTAATTTCCAATGAAGCATGGGAAGTCTCGATTCAATCTCCGATTTTTTAAAATAATCGACTGATAATCCAAATCTCATCTCTCCCCATTTTCCGTTGTCTTCTCTGGAGACGCTTACCGAAGTGCTCCAATTTGCGACAGATTCAGGTCAGCCAGAAGAATGAGGGGATTACATGGGCTTTGGGAAATTAGTCCAAAGCCAGAGCGAGATCGAGCCACGATAAGCACTAGCATCTTATTGTCCTCTGTGGGAATTGTTTGTTTAGCAGGTCCTTCTCCTCGGTATTCACCGATTGCTTCCTCCAGTTCCATCAATGGAAAGCCGATTACGCGATTTACGATTTTTCTGACGTCGCGACCAGGCTAAAGTGCGAAATACTCGCAGGTAGGGGGACGAAATTTTGCCTTGAAAAAGTGGGAAACACTTACTTCGTATCCCCCCCCCCCCCCCCCCCCCCCCCCTCTGTCAAAGCTGGCAGGTACCGCCGCGTGACCTTTGGTTGTTTCCCAGCATTACAAGTATCTCGTCCAACTGGGGTAAAACTTTTCCAATACACACCAACAAAAACCAACAACTGGACTCCCCGCAATGACAGGTGTCCCGGGGCCGAATGTCGACGAAAAAAGGGCTCAAGTCGCTCCTCATCTCGAGATTTACGCCCGTCAAAAGCTCACGTGTTATCTTTATTTTTGTTTTTTTTTTTTAGTGCATTGAGAGACAAATACGCTGACACTCGCTTTTCTCGGTACACCTGGCCTGCAATTATCGTTTGTTTGGTTGTGTCCATGCACTTAAGAAAAGAAAAGAAAATCAGGAAATAGGAAAATTTTTTAAAAATCGAGAGAACTTGGGCGTATCTTGAGGAATTTCAACTTTCCAAATTAAAAATTGTGAATTTCCAGTTCTGATAAGAAAAGGGGGAGGACGGATTGGGAATACTTTCTGTAGACTAATTGACTGAAAATGTAATTAAGATAAGCTGTGATTATTAGGAGATACTTGACATTGTTGACGCAACAGCCAAACAAATTTCGAGGAAATGCGCTTGTAAAAGTTCGTATCTGTTAGAATTTTTGGAGGGGGTAGCTTCGGAGCTAGCGTTTTTGGATTTTCTATTTTTGGATCCCTGGGGCTCTCTGATTTCAGCGATTTTCGACTGGCTGAGCACATTTTCGGCGATATCTCAAAAACTATGCGTCCTATCGCCCCGGGGGTTGTTCCATTCGAAAGCTGAGCTCATTTCCTATCGATAAAGGCCATTTCCAAATTTTTAAACTGATTTTTCGCACCGTTTTTACAGTTTTTCTGAAATTCCGAAAATTACCAAAAAAGGGGCGAAAAAATCAGTTCAAAAATTTACCAATACCCTATATCGATGGGAAATGAGCTCAGCTTTCGAATGGAATAAACCCCGTGGCGATAGGAGCAATAGTTTTTGAGATATCGTCAAAAAAGTGCCGACTTCGATGAAAATCGACAAAATGGAAAGGGGGGGGCCTTTGATTTTTTGGCATTTCGGCCTGTCGAGTCAGATAGGCGACTGGCTGGCCAGCTGGCCGACCGGGGATGTCGGAATCTCGGCTTTTTTGAAAGAAGATGAGCCCTGGGCAGCCCTCTTTGGCCATTTTTGGCCCTATTTGGCCGATTTTGACCCTCTTTGGCCCTTTTTTTCGTTTTTTTCGATTTTTCCACACCTTATCCTCGTTTTTGACCATTTTTGAAGGTCGAGGGGGTCCTAGGGGTTTCCACTTTCGTTTTTGGGCCCTTTTGGCATCACTTTCAGGATATTTCCAGCCCTTTAGCGGCTTTTAGGGCCCTTTTTTGACATTTTTGTCAGAAAACTGACCATATCTCGAAAACTATGAGGCCTAGCTCCAAAATTCGAACGGATTTGAAAAGCTGAGGAAATTTCCGATTGATGTAGCATCTCACATTTCGATTTTGGGGATTTTTTGGACTTTTGAATTTTTGACCGCTAGGGCCCGTCGATTTCAGCCATTTTTGGCTGACTGAACACATTTTCGGCGATATCTCAAAAACTATTGATCCTATCGCCTCGGGGTTTGTTCCATTCGAAAGCTGAGCTCATTTCCCATCGATGTAGGGTATTCGCAAATTTTTAAAATGATTTTTTCACCCCTTTTTTTAAATTTTACGATTTTCACAAAAAATTATAAAAACGGTTCGAAAAATAATTTTAGAAACTTACCAATACCCTATATCGATGGGAAATGAGCTCAGCTTTCGAATGGCGCAAGCCCCGTGGCGATAGGATCCATAGTTTTTGAGATATTCCCAAGAGAGAGCCGACTCCGATGAAAATCGGCAAAATGGAAAGGGTCCCTTTGGTACTTCGGCATGTCGGCCCAAAGTTAAAAAAAAACACACATCAACTGTTTACATCTGTTTTCGACCATTGAGAGAGTCTCATTAGACAAAAATTCCCGCTCATCAAATACCGCTTTTCACATCATCATTTACCATTAAAAAAAAAACCCACATACAAAAAAGATGATTTCAATTTAATGAGATAAATTATCCGTGAATCACGATGCATTGACGAAAGAACTCCGGGTATTGTTATCTGCCCACTTTAGAGGGCGCGAGTGAAGAAGCGTCAGTCCCATTGGATGACTCAGCATCATGTCGGCGTCGGAGGAGAGAGCGAGAGAGTGAGGGAGGGCTGAAGGGGAATGGGGGGATGAAAATAGAGGTGTCCAAGATGAGAGGCTTGGACCGCCGCGTTTATTTATCCTGCCCCGCTTTACCATTCGACAGAGACGGCGATTGAGAGGCGAGAATATTTTTCATTTTTTTTTTTTCTACAGTATATAACCAAGCAAGATCACATCCTTCTCCTCCTCCCCCCTTCCGCCTTCTCACCTTTTCTTCTCGTCTCCTTGTGTTTCCCCAATGGCCTTTCACTGTGCCGCACGCTGATCGCTATCACGATAAAGTGTATGTGTATACGAGAGGTGTTTGAGACTATGGACTCGGTGAAGCGATGGAAAAAGATCCTTTTTTGGGTAGGGGTATGACTCTTACTCCTTTCGTATAGTGACTTTGCGATGGCCAACGGCTCTGTAATCATCGCTTGCCGCGATCATGATGATGTTGATGGTGATTGACGCCTCTTTCGTTGGATCATAATGTGCTTTTTCTTTGAATTTAATGCGCCCGTTGCTCACTGACGCTCCCAATTGGTACGTGACGAGCGTGATTTTTTGGACAAACATTTGGCGGATAATTTGCGACTTTACGAATGCTGCCGATGCATGTGGTGATGCAAAAATATTCAGTAAAAATTACCAGCAAAAAGACCGAAAAGCTAGGGTTCCAAACACAAGCTGGGGGGGAAGGAGAATTCTATGGAACGTGTCAATCGTTAATGAGTGACGATTACTCATCCGTCCTGGTAATCATCACTTACCGCGCTCATGACGTCGCGGTATGTCATTCGATTTAATTTTTCCCTGGGCCTACGGGACTGCATGGACTACAGAAGATAGTGGGAGTGATTACTTTTTCTATTTTAAAAGGGAGACGCTTGACACAATCGATTATCTCGAAATTCTCGAAATGTTGAAGCCACGATTTTTTATTGGTTCACACTGACGACACTGCGCTACTAACTGTCATGTCGTCCGTTTCACTAACCTGTCAAAACTTTAATACGACACGCGCTCAGTTCCTCCATAATACAGCGGGCGGTAGCCCGCGATCGGGCTCGTATCAAAAAAAGTTGAACAAACTCAACTCGATACTCATTAACTAACAATCCCGTTTTTTTTCAAGTACTCCCATTGCTATTAAGCTCAAAGTAAACAGTACTCTTATTACTTTTTTGCTTAATAAACATGAAAAGTTGCGGAGTGGGTTACAGAAAGCCCCGCGCCCCTCCTCCGTAAAGAAATTTCGCTTAAAAAATTTAATCCATTATTTAGGAGGGCTTAAAACCTCCACGGCCAGCTAGTCAAGGTGGACGATCATTTAAAAAATATTGAAAATGAGGCAGGTTAATAATTAAACCGGTAAATAAGTAGAAATAACTTTTCTTTATTTTATGCGTTCGAAAGATACATCCGCTCTTTACGAATTCATTGGGTGAGCTAATTAAATGACAAAGGGAAAAACTAGGCCCAATCATCATGCCTCATACTTCCGACAACCTTCATCCATAAAAATGTTCTTCATCTCCAGTCGTAAGTGTCGAGGGAGGTATAAATTAATTTTGACCTCACATTAATTCAAACAGAAATTCAACAAAAAATTCGAGGCTCTGTCTCACCTGTTTACCGTCGTACCCAACTAACTAATTATCCGTCCTCCTTCCATGCAGATCTTTACCACAAATTTAAATGAAATTGATCATTTTCAGATCGCTCGATATCAATTCCCAAATCTCCAACACATTCGCTCAAATATAGGCCATTTTCGGATTAAATTTTTTTGCCGATGACCGAGAGGGAATACGAAAGTGGAAAAAAGCTCAGCGAGTTGCTTTTAATTAAAACAATCCCTTAATGCCGGGTAGAGTCGGTCCTCCAGGCCTCCCTTCCTTCCCCCAAAACCCGGGGATTCTGCAGCAGTTGAAAACGGGAATGGGAAAAAAAAAAAAGCCAAGGTTTCAGTAGAGAGGATTGTCGACCAATTATCTGCTCCGATATGATCTTGTGCTGGGTTGCGCCAGGGTTGGAGGCACACTGTGAATTGAGTCTGATAGCGTTATATGTAACGGCGGATGATGGGCGGCGGCGGGAGGGTGGCGAGGGGAGGGGTGGCTAAGCTCTGCGGGCCCCGGGGAAATATACTGCGTTGGGTTTCTTCTCGTTATTATATACAGTTGCCTACGATACTGTGCCTCAGCTTTTGACGAAGCCAAAAGCCGACCTTATGAAACTAAATCTTTTTCTTTGAATGAAAATGAAAATAATGAAAATCGTGGATTAAAGACTTTTTGATTTTAACATAGAAAAAAAATAACAAAATCATTGAGCTTTGATTATGTTTTTTAACGAAATTATTTGTCTATTGTCTAGGGGTTTGATGCCCCTCGAGCTCCGGAAATGAACGGCCCGACGTCTTCCGGAAATTATAGTCAAATATTTGAAGAGTCTTGGCAATTCACTCGAGTGTCTTCTACCGCTCGTTGGTATCTCTATAACCTTATTCGGATCCTGAGAGAATCAAAAACAATGGATGATTATATTTGTATATTTTCTGAAAGACCCATCAGTCGACCGCCACTCGTGTCCCAAAGAAATACCTATACCCTTTTGTGTATCAGATTCCGCTTGAATCATCCTTCGCACAAGTTTCCAGTTTGAGTGACGTCGAGTGGCTCTCGTTCCAGGGTGTGTTTCAATGGTCAAGAATGATTCTACGAAACATATTCAACCTGTGGCATTAAGACGAGAAAACAAAAAATCTTAAGAAAATACCAACTTCTAAGAAGTAAAAAGACAACTAAAAGTCAATAAAGAAAACAGCTTGATGTATCATTACAAAGTTTCGTCGATGAGTTCGTCTTTTGCGAATGAGGAATTGTGACTGTGAAGAAGCCATGAACAAGTTGTGGAGTTGATTTGAGTGTGCGCTTTACGGAATTTGAGGAGAGTTGGAGGGAGCGGAGGGACCGAAACTGAATCATTTTGGAACTGCTGTTGGGAAATAGTATATTTCGTTACAAGTGCAAAAAGTGGGTTTTCGTGAGGGCGAGGGTTATTTTACGATTCGCAGGCGAGTGATATAATCACAGGGGCAGAATAGTATATTTCTCACCTAGGGAGGAAAAGTAGACAAATCGTCCTCACGTGGAAAATTACAACCCTAGCCAAAGGCGAGTGTTGTAAGCACGTGTGGAATGCCTGATTTTCCTCCCGAGGGTTGAATACGGTTTTTTTGCCGATATGGACGAAAGTGAGCGTTTCCAACCGAGGGAAGCGAGGTTAGAATGCTCACTTTCGGTCCATGTTGGCAGAAAAAACATTTTTTGCGCGGGTTACGAACAAAGGTTTTTGTCATGATGGGCCGGAAAGTGGACTTTTTGTCACAGCGTGAGGAAATTGTATTTTTCTAACCTGGGGGGGTAGGGAATTTTATTTTACATTCCCTGCTTAGAACCCGATTTTTTTATCCGGCGTAGGACTAACGTCAGAACTATCGTTTTCGCTGCGGGGGCGGAAAATGTCACTTTGCGCCCACCGGGACGGAATAGTATATTTTTAACCTAGGCAGGTAAAATAAAGGACTCTCGCCCACGGGCAGAATTATCAGCCGAGCTGGAGGCGAGGTTGATAAGCCCGTGGGTAAGGGTCTTTTATCGTCCCTTCCGTGCTTAGAACCCGATTTTTTTATCCGGCGTAGGAGTAAAGGGAGGGAAATGTTTCCTCCCACCGGGACGGAAAATTAATTCTAGTGTTTGGAAAAAATCCCCAATGATATTCAACTTCTCTTATTGGGAAATATTTCCTGGTCAGGAAAATTCATTCACCAACTTCGGAAAAATTAAATTCCCTGAATTTTCTACTTCAACAATTTTTCCAAAATTCTAAAGTGGCCCAAATTATTCCAGAATTGACTCGAGTGTCTATTCCATAAAACTAGAGTACACTTGGTTCGTCAAGAGTGACTAGAACCGAATTATTTTGAAATTGCTGTGGGGAAAAATTAATTCTAGTCTTTGGAGAACGCCTTCAAAATAATTCCCAAACTCCAGGAACAGTTGATAAAATTCTGTCAATTTAATTAATTTAAACAAAAATAACTTGAACGATTTTTTTTTAATTAACGATTTCCATTAACTCTTTCTAAATTAATTTAAAAAATTGACTGCAATTTTTTAGTTTAATTTTTGAATTTGTCCGTACCCGGAATTGTCGAAAATTCTCGAGTGGCCTAACGCCTTAAAATTTCATTACACCCCATTAGTACGAGGTTAGACTTGTCGTAATTGCATGAGTCTCGCATTAACAATGGATGCACCTACAGCATTAATACATAGACACGATGCATAAACTCATTCGGTGGATGAGGGTTGGCCGCAGATACACGTGCGAAAACTTGTCTAGAATTCCCCACATTTCCAACCTGGATAACTCAACACAGATGCCAACCGACAACTGATGTAGAGTGTGGTATGTATAGTTGAAGAGTGGCGGGGAGGGTGATGCCAGGAGTAAAGACTCGTGAAAGCTTCCGGTGAGACAAATTGGCGTGAAAACGCATTTCTAGGCGTCACACAGGAACGTTAGGTATATACCAAAGAGTAGAGGGGCCACAGAAGTGAGATGGTAAGCGAGCAATGGCGTTCGGTAATATCAAACATTTACTGTCGCGTTTTCAGAGAAACGACGACTAAATACACTTACTCGACTGACACGAATGATGGAAAGGGAATGGGGTAGATATCATTCCAGCCGATTTACTGAGAAGAATGGCGGGATAATGAAAGCAGCATTAATGGGAATATAGAGCGTTTTGGATAATGCGCAAACTGGGGAGGCTCGTGGGAAGGGATTTGAGGTTGTTGAAGAAATTAAAAATATTTGGCAGTGATTTTTCGAGGTCAATGAGACGAATTAAACGAAACGAAAAAATCTCTGGCTTTTTGTAATGAATCATAGATTTCTCCCCAATCATTCTCTCTCCCACTTCCAAGATTGAGAGGGAGGAGAGGGGACAAGACAACTCGAAACAAATCGGAAAGAGAAAGCTCTTTCCTCAGCGAGTCTTCATTGGATAATTAATCTGATTTTTTTGTCATTGACTATTGTCCAACTGGTCGAATATAACAAAAAATGGTATTGTTCCAAGTTCTAAATTAATTAATAGTTAAATTTGCAATTCGAACCAGAACAATTAAAACAAAAAAAAGAGAGTAAACTTTTTGATGAGGAACGATTTCGCAATTTTTTGATGAGAAACGATTTCGAAACTTTTTGATGAGAAGTATTAGTTTGTTCTGCTTTATTTCTATAAATTATATATCAATCTTGTCTAATTAAATATTTGCTTGCTTCTAATGATTTTTATTTAATGATTTAAGAAATTTTTTTGCCTATAATGATTTTTAAAATTAACAGATATATTGTCCTCTATCAAATGAGCGAACTTTGCTGAAAGTATTTTTTTTTTCTCTCAGTTAGCTCAAGTCTTCGCCCACTGCCCAAAAAAAATTTCCAAAATTAAGGAACATAGCGAGAATTTTGTTGAGATTAATGAGCCAAGTAAAGCCCGAATATCAGATTTCTTTCGCAAAGTATTTAATAAATATATAATAGTCCACTTTGATTTCATTACCCAAGCGTTTTCCCCCAGAACATCCCCCCCCCCCTGAAGCAAGAAAATGGTGATGGCCAGGTTTGCAAAGACTAATCTAATATCCACCTTCTCTGGGCCTCAAAGTTGCCCGGTCCGCGAGAAAAGTGCGAGTTAAAAAAAAAAATTGATACATCCCAGTCTCCAAACCTCTCAGGCCAGTGTGCAATATCAACTATAGTACACTGTTCTACCCCGCTTGATACAAGCGTAGATAGAGTGACTATGGTATCTCTGTACTCTGTCAGCCATTAGTCGCACCCTGGCAAATTGAGTGGCGCCTACTTGGTACACGCTTGATTCTATTAACAACATCAAACGGGCAAAAATTACATCAACCACCCCCTCCCCCCCTCCATCTATACCTGACGCTTTTCATATCCACTCGGGTTTCCTCTTTCCCTCACCCCACCCCCCGCATTTATTAGCCGAACATTTCAGCCATCAGGAGAATAAACGCTCTGTATAATTGTGATTTTATGTAACGCAAGAGTAAAACTTCTTCGTTTGGAAAAAAAAATAATTCAAAAGTTAAGGTCCTAACGTCAATGAACGAAATTACGATAAAAATTTATTTACCGGTTTCACTGATTTTTTTGGGGTTCAAAATATCCCCTCAAAATTCCCTTTTTGTCATCAATAATTCAATTCTTCTTCAATTTTTTTAATAGGGATCAGAATTTTTTTAGCCGCTTAAATTCCCTTTTTTCTTCATAATTTTAGCCAAATTATCATCTTTCATTTTTTTTATTAGTATTATTTTTTATTCCTACGGTTATTTTGGTTTTGTAGCTACTTCGGCTCGAACTGTTATTTTTCCAGAGTTTTTATTGAATAATAATATTATTTACATATTTACATAACTTAAAATCTAGGCTTGGCAAATTTTTATGTATTTTTAATATTTTTTTATAAACATGTGGCCCATTAGGGGCCTTTTGGCTCTCAAATTGATTCCTTATCTCCTTTATATCTTAATTTCCATATTTTTCTGAGTTTTGGCAATTTTCAGTTGCTAGATTAATTGAAAGTTATAAATAACTATCCAACAGTGCTACAAAAAGCGCAACCGTACAACCAGCCGATTGGGCCGTGCCCAAAGTGATTTAGACAGTACAAACAATATTTAAAAAATATACAATATTTTTACCGGTTTTTAAAAATATTGTATATTTTTAAAAATAAAAATTAAATTAAAAATCTATTTTTTTTTTAAATATTGCATATTTTTAAAAGCCGGTATTTAAAAAAATTGTGTTGAATATTTTAGAGCAAATTAATATAAACAATGGTCACGTTGTGACTCTCATAAATAAATTAAATTTCGTATTATTTATTTGCGCCCCGAAAAAATCAAGCGTTCATTGATTAATAATATAATTGTCGAATGAGAGACTATTTTAGTTGACTTACTGGCTTAGATTATAGACTGGTTGAAGGGTTAGGCTCGTCTAGAATTGTCGCAAAGTTAAGGGATTAAAAAAATATAAATAAATATCTCTCAGGCCGATAACAATGGTAGCCTAGACGACTGTAGCCGGGGAAAATTTCCGAAATTCAAATCAGGGAGTGAAATAATTTCCCTCATTCCTGATATTATTCTACTTATTTACGTCAGACTGGATGGCTGAACATTTTGACACAATTTCATTCGAGTACACACGAGAGTTACAAGAGGGTGTGCGCACCCGGTGTATAGAGAGAGAGAGAGAGAGAGACGTCGGAGGCAGGGAAAGAGCCTGCCAAATCTAATTCCCTGCGTCGCTTTATTTGATCATATTTTACATCGGCTTTTGACGCTGCCCTCGAAAAGGCAATGCTTTTAAAATACATTACACGTATACTCTGGGTACGAAAATACGTGCACGAGGTGGGATCCATCAACTCTGTATACTCAGTAATTTTATGCGATTAATTTCTGATTTTTTTTCCTCTTCGGTCGTAACTTTTAAGGTTCGATAAGTGCAATCAACGCGTGAATCTTCGTTTTTAATTTTATTTGCAAATGCGGTTAAATCACTCGTCAACTGATGATTTTATTGTCCAACAAATCCTTTAATTTTCAGTATTTTTAATTTATCTAAAATTTTTTTTACAAAATTCAAACTGACAAATTAATTCTGACGTTTAAAGTCTCCTCCCTTTGCCTTTTTTTTCAACTTTAAGGGGCGGAGGATTATTTATAATTTAATTCTCTGTTGGTAGTTAGAGCCAGTCTTTCTTTTAATTTACATTCCGAAAATAATTCTCCGGCTTATTTCCCTCGTCAAAATTCACAGGGAAAAAAACCACGACAAATTTCCCATAACAAAAAAAACCATTCGACAAAATCCCCAGGACCAACACCGAAGAAGAGAATTTATATCGCGTTCCAAATTCCTGTGACGTCACAGGAAACCATTGAATGGTATTTGAAACAGAGAAAGAAAGTCCTCCGAAATTATTCTCAATATAAAATTTACAAGAAATTTTCACTGAAAAAAAAAATTGAATTTTATGGCAGAGGAATTTCCTGAGGGAGAAATTATTGAAAATAAATTATTGCATGGAAATAATGTGGCGGGGGATGAGTCGGGTCACCCCCAAAATACCCAGAAATTTAATTTCCCCGGGTATTCGGGGGAATTCGGCCCATTCAAAAACCGCTCACTTCATGAACGACAAAATAAGTCGCAGGGAAGACATCTTAGTAACCATCAGGGAATCCATCTTCCTCAGGAACTCCATAACGAGGACAAAGAGGGTGCCGGGGGGTAGGGGGAGGTCCACCCCAATAAACGCAACCGGAGGACGAAGGAGAGCGAACCGGATACAATTAAATACTCGTGCCCGAGTGATCGCATTGTTCACAGTGGGTTCACCCATAGCCGGGGCAATACATACGTGTATATTCGTGTGAACTGTTGGGGTGGTCCCGGCAGTCCCCCCCCCTCCCCAGCAGTCCTCAAAGATCCTCGATACGTGGGAGGGGCACCGGGGGGGGGGTCGTCACATTTTAGTTGAGTTACTTCGGTTGAGATACAGTTGACTCAAAACGTCAGGTCGTATTTACTGGACCAACAGACGCTGTAGAATGCTCATTGATAACACGCGCGCGACGAATTCCCGAGGCAAATTCGTACTTACAATGTAAAAATATTAATTAAGATATCTTCTTTCTGTTCAGGCTACACGTGCCGAGCTAAGGATGTTATCTCGACGTATCCATGACGTGATTTTCCGGTGATGACAGTCACCTGAGTTCCCACGGCGAATAATGAAGAGGGTGAGCTGAGAAAAAAATGAGTACATTATTTGGGTACGCGGCAGTGGATCGGCCAAGTGCGTATTTGGGAATCTCCTTCTTCGAACTCCCTCCGAAACTGATTTCGTCAATTCAACCGGGGGGTGAGTATTTAAAAATATCATTAGTTAGAATATTGCATGAATGTATGGATATTTATTTATGCGGAAAAACCCGATTTCCAATTTTGGAAAATCGATTTTTATTTTTATTTGACCGACTTCTCGGCGCTTCGCGAATGCTGTCCCAAGAATTGTTGCTTTGATAATGATTAATAAATTAGGAACTCAAACCCGTCGGACTCTGACGGAAGCCCATACAATCTCCGTATCGATCCCCGAAGAATCTAAACGGGTGCCGATAATTCCCGAAAAGCCGAAAAACCCCTCAAAGAAGACTCTCAGATATACCGGAAAGGACTGACGTTCTGATTTCATTCCCATCGCGAAAGCTTCGGTAAACGTTTCGCCTCCCCTCGGGGCTCCCCAGAGAGACTATAGGACGGCTTCTTACCCCCATTTATGCCTCCCACCCCTTCTCAGATCTCCATCCCCCGCGTCCTCATCCACATGCACCGAAAACTCGGCGCAAATCCCTCCCCTCACTCCGAAAATAAGACGCAAGCGCCGAATTTGCCCGCGGAGTCAACGAATTTTGTACAAGTAATCCCCGAGTTATCAGGCCTATTCGTTCCTCTGAGAGGTTTACAACGAATAATACCGATAATACCGTTGGGGGATGATGCAAAAGCGCGCGCATTTGCGGCACATCAATCCGCCATATCCCGTCCTCTCTCTCTCTCTCTCGTTATCTCGTGTTACCAAAGCGACGAATCACGCAGTCTCATGGGGAGCGACTGGGAAGCCGAAGATTCAATGAGATAGTCTGTCGACAGGTATACAAGATCCGGTGAAAAGGAAGACCACATGCGCCTCGTCCATTCAATAGATCCAAAGAGAGAAAAATTTTCTGATACGCGGAGAGAAATTTTTCACTTGTAATACCACGAGAGTTTCAAAATCATTGGGGATTTTCCGACACACGGAGAGACAAATATATTAACAAGTGGGGAAAACTTTTTTTTTAAATTAGAATTTTGTTTTATCGTTCGTGTACTGGCATTTTTTTTTTGGCTTCCGGATGGATGACGCGTTTGGTTTCAGCATTGCGCCGACGTTTCGCAAACATTGCAGTTTACATCTTCTGGGCTATAAGCTCTGATTCTGAGCTTTAATCTATCGGGATAGTCCTTAGATACCCTTCCCCTTCCCCGGGGGCAGGAGAAGGGGGGGGGGGCAGTAAAATCTGAATTTTCAGGAATTTTCTTCCCTGAAATTATATTCGGTGTCATTGTCCTGAAAATTCAGGAAAACCTTCCACCGAATTTACTGGATTTCTATTAATTTTCAGGATCAAATGAATCTGAAATTTTCGGTTCTCAATGATTTTTCATCGCAATCATGAATTTTCAGTGACAAAATTCCTTGAAATTCCAGTGAAAATTAAATGCGATAAAAAGTTCCGAGTAGTCTACTGGAGAATTCAGACAAAATGTTTTTAACAGTGTAGTTCAATAACTGAAGTAAAAATCGAGGCATTCTCGGAGCTGGAGTCGAACCCGCGACCTCCCGATTACCAGTCGGGTTCTCTTTCCATCTGAGCTATCCGAATATATAATTTAAATTTTTAAAAAGTGCCCACGTCCGCGCTATTTGCGAAAAATTTCGAGTTAGACCTGGGGAAATTTATAATTCAATTCTTCCGCCTCATTATCCCCCGTTAATTTTCAAGATAAAGCTGCAATGACAATTCAATTGAGTCTCTCCTTTCTTAATGCAAAGATATGGGATTAAGTCGCCCCAGGGCGCACAAAAAAAAAACACTACAATGTAACGAGCCGGAGTGACTTGCATCTATTGGGTCAGAACGCATTAGCTGTATTTGCATTTAATTGCCGGTTGTTTGTTTGACGTTCGCACGACGACTATATATTAGTAGGGAAAGAAAAATAAGGTGAATGCTGTGGGGTACGGTAGATGCTTCCGCCTGTGGGAGGTTTTGCGAAGGCCGGCTGAGGCGAAGAGGGCGACTGAGGAGTCACGCCATGTGTCCAATGACTTCAGAATTTTTCAACGATTGTTATCGGGTGTATGCGGGTTTTGGTGTAATATCGAGGCAATTTGAATTTTCGTTGCCGGCGGAGTGAGCCAATGTGAGGGGTAATTATAGAGTAAAATATTTGGAGATTGTTTGGTTTTTCATATGAGAAAATATTTTTAAAATCGACTTAGCCAGCAAAGAGTCCGTCGACAATTTATCAACGAACTCTAAATGTCCTCCTAATGTTGGACTCCAATTGAAATAGTTTAAAGGTCTACAAATCTAACTCAAATCTTTATTCACAAGACTAAATACAGGTACGGTTGTAGTGTCTGGGAAATCTTACTGACTATTGTCGTCAATATCGGAATTAAGAATTGTCTAAGTCTAAGAGTAACGAGCGGAGGTACTCGAAGGGTCGATAGCAGAGTTTGAAGAAAGAGGAAGGGGAAGGCCCACGATAGGCAATTGGTCAGTAGCTAACGGATGGCTCTTCAAGGAGCTAGTGGAAAGTTGGAGGTGTTGGGAAAGTCCCAGATTAGGCCCGAGGTACTGGAGAAAGTACTGAGGCACTCAAGCGATTGAGGAAAGGTTATAAAGTAATTGGTCGTGATTTTCGGTAATGAAGGGCTATTTCGTAGTTATTAAATTGCACTGGAACATTCAGAAAGGGTCTCTGGGGATTGAGCGATGGAGGTGACAATTACCGAGCTTTCGGAATTGAGTAGAGGAGAATTTATTTCCTTTGACGTTACAAATGGTTTTTCTTTGTTTAACATCCACACGAGCCTTACCAAAAACACTCAACTCCTTCTTCGTAAACTTTTTCTTATAAATACTCAACAGAACGCAACAGATTAATAATAGATCTTTGTTTATTTAAGTTCTATTAAATTATTATTCAGTCCTATTGAACTTTTTTTTGGAATTTAGCATTTCACTGCAGTCGATGCCGTCCTCTTTCCCAAGTTTCCTTTTTCGTCTTTCCTCCTCGCCCCATCACTCCTTTCTTCCCGCCTCTATTTCATTACAGCTTTCGGAATATTTAGAAGTTTTACTGAGTACGATTGTAGCTAGACAATATTAGTGTTGATGGAACTGGCAGAAATTATTTGACGGCTCTCAAAAAAATACAGAAAAATTCAACCAGAATTGCCTGGATTTGACAATACCAGAAAAATAGTTTCCCAGTTTTTTTTTTTTTTTTTGCAACCGCCGAGTAAACTCGTGAAGCCTCCTCCCAGCGGAGAGACTATTGGAAGGTATATGTATCACGTTGGATAGCTATAAGAGAGTTGATGCAGGACGGATAGAATCCTAACTGAATCTCTTCCCTACAGTTACCCCATCGCTTCTCCACTCACTCCAGTCGTCTCTCTTTTACAGCCTCTCCCATTATTTCATCTCGTTCCTCCTTTACCTTTATCTCCAACTTTCCTCGGAGCCAGACCTCTTTATTCTCTCACTCCCGTACCTCACCCCTCCCCCCGGTTCAGCCACCCACTTCCCCTGAGTTTCTTACATCCCTCGGGCTACCAATCCCAAGCAAAGTTTGTTACACAACTTGCCTCTGCGAACTTACCCCGAAAATGCACCGCCTTCTCGCGTAGGTAAGCTCTTCTTGTCTCTCATCCCCTACCTCTTCAAGTTTATACGCTCCCTCTTCCTCGGCCCCCTTTTGCCATGTACGATTGTTACCTAATTTCTCCTTTGCTCTTACTCTGAGACCATCTCGCGTCCTTTGTCGTTGGGGAAATTACCGGATGAAACCACGGCATAGGGAGGATTCGGGGAACTTTGAGTAAATGATGTTTTCGGGTGGGTAAAAGATTCATTCGGAGCTCGGGCTCGATTGGGATGTGAATGGGAGATTACTGACATCTCGCGACGAGTGGAGAAAATAGAAGACATCTCGGGCTGTTACCGACCGACTGGAGAGGGAATCGACTTTATCGACTGGTGGTAATTTTTTATTCCCTTTTTGACGAATTTAAAAAATGAAGACAATTTTATGGGAATTTTTTAGTTTGTTAAGGGATCTCTTGTTAAGTAAGGGAGACTCGTTGAGTATCTCGAATCAGCACTCGAGTGAACACTCGAACGTGCCTCGAGCCTCGAATTTCGAAGGTGCGAGATGCGATTAATCGATTAGTTCACTTTTATCGATTAATGAAGATCTAATTTACTTCGCAGTGGATTAAAAAAAAACGACAAAAATTCGCTTCATTACGCGAGTAATAAATATTAATCCTGCAGTTATTAGTCGCATGAGATTAGAAGGGTTTAATTAAAATTAATTAACATTCTAAAAAATTATCAGAAAATTGACTGGTATAAAAAAAAAATTTTATCTCGCCTGGAAATGCTTAAAAGAAACCGACTTGGAGAAAAATCGGAGACGTCCTTTGTCCACATGAGTATCATTTCTGGTGGCTTTTCTTCTATCATCCCTTCACTCCAGATTCAATTTCCACCCGCTGGTTCATCTCCAGCGGTCCTCGTAGACCGTCATTTAGAAGCCCCTGAATATAGCTGAAGATCGATAATAACTGAATATTAATGGTTAAGGTTAAACGTCTAATGAATAATTAATTTTCAATTGATGTTTATGGAGAGGCGTTCGAGTACTGAAGAGCAGTTGATATTGACCAATGACAATTTGAGAACTCCGAGTCCTCTGTCGTCAGACAGCAACAGCAATGGTAAATTATTTTCCTCCGTTAAAGAAATACTGCCTTCAATTAATAAAAAAAAATCATAGTGAGTAGTGACAGTCTCCTGAGCGAGATCAACGACGTCTATCACTCGATCGACTCAAACTATCAGCCGAACCAGACATCTAGGGCCCAAAGCCCCAAAAATCGAGGGAGCATTCAGACAAAAGCAGAAGTATCCCCGCAAAACACTTCCGATAACAGTTCTCCAACTTCTCTAAAGAAACGTCTCAGTAAAGTATCATCTCGCCTACCCGAACTTCTAGGTTGTACTTCGCGAGGTATCTCCAAAGATGTTTTCTCCCAC
The DNA here is from genome assembly GCA_030522865.1 of Psyttalia lounsburyi. Classification (NCBI taxonomy): domain Eukaryota; kingdom Metazoa; phylum Arthropoda; class Insecta; order Hymenoptera; family Braconidae; genus Psyttalia; species Psyttalia lounsburyi. The sequence continues at coordinate 20,170 of JAPYZN010000859.1, forward strand.
CTACAATCACAAAAACCAATAGACGAAAACGAAGAAACCGATCCTACCCATGAGCCGGAAGGCCCAACAGAGGGTCATCAATCTTCCGAAAGCCCTGACCCACGAACAAGCGTCGCACGTGCGCGAAGACGAGCGAGGTTGCACTCATCCTCACCCGAGAGAAGTTTCCGAGGGACATCAAGCGATGAAGGACCTGTCCAGGCCCCAACCAACGTCCAAGGTTTCATCCACAAGTTGAGAAGATCTGTAAACCCAGGACTTGCGAATCCTAAGATAACCTCCCCAAACAAGTCGACTTCTTCCTTTCAAGAAGACGAAGGCAATTATTTACTCAGAACCACTAGGAAATTCCCACCCCTCCTGGAGCCCCTCGACGTTTCGAGCAGAAGACACCGAAGAAAGACCGAATTTTTGACTTCCTCTTCGATGTCCTACTCAACAAGCCCAGAACCCAGTCAGAGAAGAAGATCATTCAAATCGTTTGTTCCTCACCTGAACCTCCAAAACTGCCAATCAACAGATCCTTCCTCATTATCAACCACACGAGAAGAAAACAGAGACAATAAACAAAATTTGGACATTGACGAGCTCGTGGAGAGCCTGTCAACCATTTCGCTGAAAGCAAACAAAGATGGCCGCTGGGGACGAGAGTTTGGAGCGAAATCTGTTCCCGTGTCTTCGCGGACTCATCAGAATCAATTGCCAAGAAAAAAGGAATTGAATTTAGAGCGAGAACGAAACGAGAAGAGGGAGACCTCATTGAGGACATTCAGAATCGCCAAAGCAGAAGCTCTGAGCCCAAAAGCCAAGGACAGACGTCACCACGATCGCTCGGGCTCAAGAAAAATTCCTTGGGAATTGAAGCCAACGAACGCAGCGACAGATCTTCACTCGAGAAAATCAGAGACCTCGATTTGTCCCTTCAACTCTCACTCTAATGCATCAACTCAAGTCAACATGAGATCATCCCTGTCGAGCCTGCAGGACTCGCGTCAGTCAGAGCTGCCGAGGAAGAGTCAGGAGCGGTTTCCCTTCACGATGTCAGAGACTTCGACCCTGTCTCCTCAGGATCATTGCAAGAACTATCATCATCTCAACAGCGATGACACGATTAGAAGGTCAGACCTCCAAGTGACAACTGCAGAAGTGATTTACGAGAACAAGAACTGCAGATTTAGTTCCTCGAGTGATAGCACCTGTGTCTACTCTAATTCTCCTGGCAAAAATATGCTGAGTCCCTCGAGGGTGAGGTCTGCTCAAGCTAAACCCTCGACATACCTCGAGCAAGACGATAAGTGGATGTCCTACTTACCATTCGATGGTACCAACCGCTCACAGGATCGTTATTCTGTATTTTTTGTCAAGGATGCTCAAGTCGAGAGCTTGTTCCAAGGTAGCAGTCAGGATCATTTAGCAGGGGTACATAAGAGCACTTGCCATCACTCGGGAGAGTCACATTTCCCAAACAAGTGCTCAGGAATTCGGTCTGATGATCTCGAGGACGATCTGGATGATGAGTTGGTCGAGGAATGCTTCTGCCTGAAATTCTGTAATTTATTTCACAAGAGATCTCGGATGATGAGCAGAAAATGAAGAACAAAGTGCTTTGCCATGTTGATTTATTTGTCTTTTCTCTTCTTCATACATTGAAAACATGCTGAGCCCCATGAAGATGAGGTCTTCTCCATCCAAATCCTCGATATACCTTGAGCAAGATGATAAGTGGATCCCCTACTTACCATTCGATGGTACCAACCGCTCATAGGATTGATCGTCTGTATTTTTCGTCGAGAATTCGCAAGTTGAGAGCTTGTTCCCAGGTAGCAACCAGGCTCATTTAGCAGGCGATTAATTTAGCAGGATCATTGTAGGCGTACGTATAAGAGCACTCGCCATCACTCGGGAGAATCACATCTCCCAAACAAATGCTCAGGAATTCGGTCTGATGATCTCGAGGACAATCTGGATGATGATTTGGTAGAGGAATTGTTCTGCCGGAAATCCTGTAATTTATTCCACAAGAGATCTCGGATGATCAGCAGAAAATGAAGTACAAAGTGCTTTGCCATGTTGATTTATTTGTCTCTTCTCTTCTTCATACATGGCTATCGATTTTTTTCCTGATAATTTTCCCTTGTAATTCTTTAATCGCACTCCTCGATAACACTTTATCACTTAACTATTTTCGCACCTATGAGCTCATTCGTGAATTTTTAATCTATTAATTATAAGTGAAAGTCCGGCAATTGAAATTATTTTCCTTTTTGTCATTTTTTCTTATGGGTTTTTATCGTTAATTTTTTTGCTCTTCAATAAACTGTTTCGCATGGGCTAACTCGTCATCAACTTATAGTTATAGTTTTATTGTTTTCTTTCTTTCTTCAGTTGTTAAGATTACTTCGTTATAGAAAAAATAAGTCTTTAAATAATCACATAAGAGTCGTCGAGCATTTTTCATTGTTTTCGCAGTTTATCTGATCGGGGGAACGCGGGGGAGGGGTGAGAGGGGTAGTTCGCCTGATTTTTTTACTGCCTCTGAGTCAGATCAGAGTATCAAGCAATTGGGCAATTATCATTTTGCGCAGTTTTCTTTTTATTTATCTTGTCTAGGAGATTCAGTTCATTGCGCGGAGATTGAGGGCGACATGGGAATATGATCCTTAAACACCTGCCCAAGATGCTCAAACGATTTTGCAATTTTTTGGAATCAATTCGAGTTATCGAATGACTTGAGAGGGTGAGTTAAGAAAATTAATACCGACTATTTTTGAGAATATCTTCAGAACTGCTGATTTTAGGGGAAAATGTCAGAAGAACTCTTCTGCAGTTCGTGAACTTCCTCACAAAAAAGAGCTTCTCACTTTTTTTCCTCATACCACTCATCCCAAAGATATTCGCAAAATAATATCGCTTGAAATTGTTTTTATCGCTCAATCCCTCCCAAAATTCCAGAAATTCGCGAGTAATTCCTCAAGTGTTTGAGCTTCTCATCTATAACTTTATAATTATCGAAGTGAAAAATAATAAAAAGTGAAATGAAGAATGAATAAATCAATTGATTTTAATTCACCGTGACACCGCAAGATCATTACGCAAATAAGCAAAATGCATTCGGTTGCGTTTACGTTAGATTAATCACTCAATTTTTTTGTCCGCATTCACGTATAATAATTACACATCCATATTTATACACATACATAATAATAACTATATGTTCGATTTATACAACTTTTTTTTTTACGACTACACGTTTAAACACACCTTTAATGCCTTCGTTTCTCTATATCACAATGAATTACCTTTTTTTCCATTAATTTTTTCGTCTTTTTAGTACTTAAAAAACGATTGGCAACTCTTATTTCATTCTTTTTTTTTTCACTATTAACGTTCCGGTAGCTAGAAAAATATAGAATTTGCTCGTTCTACCTAAGTTCGAGAGAAACTAAACGTCGAAGAGGCGATTGGGGGGCGAGGACGAGGAGGGGGGAAGTATTGTAGACCTTTGTGACGGTTCTTTCTCTTTAATTCATTGAATTATTTGCCTGTCATATCAGCAAATTTGTTTGGCTAAAGCTTCCATGGTGTCTCGGTGTTTCTTTACAATAGATTTCTTATTTTTATTTTTGTTTTACTAAGATGTCTGTCCGCGAGGAGGACGGAGTAGTTAGAGGGATTTTAGTAACGAGCCCAGTGGGAATTTCGTCGCGGAATATGGAACTATATGGAGAATTAAATGCCCGAGTTCATTTGAAAAACCGGAAAATTGTCTCCTTTCTTAATTATTTACAGAGCTAAGGAAGGAGTTTTAATAAAATTTGTATTGAACATTCTGCTGAAAGAACAATATCTTTTAACTTTTAAAATTCTCCCCAGACAAACGTCTCATATTCAATTACTAAAAACTGTTGTTTAATTTTCTTTTGCAACTCAAGAAATTCTCAATATTAATGTTCAGTGACATTTTTGCAGAACTTCACTCCTTGCCTAGATAATTCCATATTCAACGAGGGGTAAGTGACTCGTGACAATATTTCATGAAAATCAGAACAAAATAAGAAATAGTAAAAATTAATTACTTCATAATGGACGATGCGTGATCGACGGAACGAGGCACTCTAGATTCATTGAGAAAGAGATCTGACGATTTGGAGGGCGGGAGGGGGAGGGACGAGGGGGTGAGAGGCAATTCGACGAATGCAAACGTTATCAACGATTTTCAAAAGCACGTCGTTCCTCATTTTTTTTTGCGTGAGGAAATTCAAAGGGACGAAATACTGTTGTAAATTGTCTCATTTCTTCTCAATTTCGTTATCAATGCTATCGTCGACGTTATCCTCCTCCTCCTCCCCGTCATTTTTACTGTCATCATTGATTTTAATTGTACGATGTCACAATGGCGGAGGAATAGAAAATTCACGTCGTACGTAGAAGAGAATGTAGGGTTTACACTTGGCGACAGACTCGGTGCTCGCTGGACGTACACTACTGTCGTTGAAGTGAAACCATTGGCCGTCGTGGACGGCGAAGGCAGTGTAATGTCCAGTGCCAGCTCTGGAAATGAAAAAAAACATTTTTTTTACTTAATTTATAGTTTATTATTACTTAATCAACGAAACCCAGCTTTCTCCGGAAGACTGTGCTACTGTGACATTTCTTAACTATTAATAATACTAATCACCTCTCATTTTTAATTTTGACTTCAAATATCAATAACTCCAGGTTCGCGGGGGGAATTGAACATATTTTTTTCCTACCGACGCTGAAAAGCCGCGATTTATTACTCGGCAAAATTATCCAATCGGCCAGTAAAATTTCTTTGCCCCTCACTAAAAATTGTCTGGGCGTGTGCACAATTTTTGTTAAAGTTAACGAATTGTAGGCCGCGGTTGGGGCTTTTCCGAACAATTCTCTCCGTAAATAAACCAAAAATTATTCAATTTCACTCGAACGATCTTGACTTATTGAGAATGCGATCGATCTTGACCCACTCTCCCCCAAAATAAATAAATAAATCGTCGTACCCTGATCCATGATGGACAATAACAGCTGCGAGATCATAGAGATGTCCATTTTGCGGGCCCATTTTGCCCCCAGTCGAGCCTCGAACAGTGTACATGGACATATCGAGTGATTCCATGGGAAAATCCACCTGTGTATCCACCTTGGAGCGATAGGAATTGCACCACCTAAATCTTTTTATGTGAAGGCACAACACCTGGAAGAGAAAAATGATATGGTGACGTGCGGGACGTCGTGCGCTCTACTATCGAGAGCGCCAGCATTTTGTTTGTTTTTTTTTTGTGAATTTATTTAGAATTGGGTAGATGAGTGGCCAACAACTAACGTTAGGCAGCCTGTGTATCCAGAATCTCTTGGTGGAGCGCTGCTTGCCCATGCAGTTGTCGCAGAAGTACAGCTCACTGTCGGCCAACTCCTCAACCTTGAAGAAGCGTGACAGACTGAATGTGAGACTGCAGACCTCCTCCTGCTCCTTGGTAGCATTTCTACGTTGGAGTTTGTCCGGAATGTCCAGTGAGAGATCTTGAAATGGCTCGTGAGTCTTAGAATCTGTTCGGCAGTTCATGCAGTGAACCTTCATAAAGTGGAAAAATCATTTGAGGATTTAATCATTTTTAAACAGAAATCTATCAGGTTTTTTCGTGACTCGTGGGAATTGATGGTGATGCTTAATGATTAATTACTTACAACGCTCAATAGCGTACCCCCGAAAACAGCAGTGACGATGCTCTGTTTACCCCTGAGCCCCAGTGGCTCATGACCCAGTCTTGGCAGTAGCTGGAGAAGTTCGGTGTGAAGCCTATCAAGCATATAAGTCAAAAATTCATGAGCGTCCTGTTGCTGGTAGCCCCTAAAACGTGGCACCACTTTCCATATTACGAGGAAAAGACACTCGGGGGATATGGCTTGGCCATTTGAACCACCTAAACTCAGGCTGAGGAGTACCTGAAAAAATGTAATTAGTTAAATCAATGAATACAGTTCAATCGCAATTGAATTTTTCCCTAGAACCAGCCGAAATTGCTCTTCAAAAATCAGAATTCACCTCAGCGTCTGTCTTTAAATTCCACTCATGTATTTATCCAAATCGTAAATGAGTGTTCTTTATAAATAATAATAGTTTGCGCACTGAAGATCATTCAGCAGAATTTTCTCAAGCAATTCAGTTGGAAAATTAGTTGAGGGGCTTTAAATTTCCGCGTATAAAATTTGTAAGGGATTTAGGTTTCCTTGTCAGGTAGTTAATAAATTATTCTGGTGCTTTGAGAAATGGTGTATTTAATAAAGTGATTTATCAGTCAGTGCAATTTGAAGGCTCACGCCGGACTGTTTCACTCGTCAGGATCAAGGATACTCGTCAATTCGTAGTAGGGGAGGGAAGGGAGACAATTTCGGGAGTCGACCGTCTCAGAGGATGCCCTCATAATTATTGCTATCAATGTCGACTCTCTCCCATCACAAATTGATCATTCTCTTTATTAAATTAATGAATACATACTTTTCTCAGCTCCTCAGCAAGTAACGCATCACTTAATTCCTTGGCCCTTCCAGGCGCTACAATTCTCCCCCTGTGAGTCGGTGGCTCGTCAAATGCAATTCCCTCTAAGCTCGGCATTTGCGTTAAATATTCACAGAAATGGCTGATATTATTGAACGACTGAAGTACAACATTCATGAAACACGTATTACCAAGATTTCTCAGACCAACGACTTTCTTTTCTTTGGTTATTTTTGATGTACGTCGCTTTGTCACTGGTCGATTATCACCACTTGTACCATCCAGTGAGTGCAATCTTTTTCTAGTTCGTGGTCTTAAATTTCTTACTACAACTTCAGTCTTCCAAAGTGCATCGGCATCATCATTATCACCGTTACCACTGTCTAAGTCTGGTGACGCTGATGAACTCCAACTCTCGTCGTTCTCTTTCTGCTCACTTTTGCGGAATGTACTCTGCCGGATTTTTTCTATTTGGCCTGTTGACGTATCGTTAACTACGTATTCATCGCAGGAGTAGCTGTTGACAAGAAAAATTACCAAAATTAAGTAGTCCATCCAGCAAATCTTCAAGTGTGCACTGAGGGGAAAAAAAAGGCAATAATTGGGCAGATAATTTAATGTAATCATCCGACAATTGCTTCCAGATTCTCTCGAGAGACATTTCCCAAAACTTCCCAACAATTTTCGTGATATTTTCGGAAATTCTTTCGTCAAGAGCTAGTGAATTTTGAGGTTACTCGCAAAACTTGGAAACGTCTTAATGATCCCTTCGTCACTGCAATTATCATTACATTTATTGCGGAGTCTAACTGTTATATGAATTAATGATTTGATGCTGTGATCTCTCCTGGCGTTTCAGTTCTGTCAGTGGACTAGGCTAATTGTTTGCTCAACTCACCAGAACACCGCCAGATTCTCGCAGTCAATGCACACACAGTGATGATTATTTTTTTCGTGATGCTGCAGGGCATGGCCAGCCACGTAACGCCCACAGTGTACAGCACCGCAGTGCAGGCACAGCCACGTACTCTTCTCCGTGCCGCATACTGTGATTCAATAAAAGATCTCGTTTGTTAGAGCTCTTGCAATTCAACAGATGAGATTAAATGAAAATAAATAGTCCAAAGAGAATGACGAAGAGCCAATTTCCCAAAATCATTTAATTTGAGGAAGAAAAATCTGCCCAGATCCTGAGAAGCTCTCTAAGAGTTGACAGATTAACTACTCAATGGTTATCAAATGTTGGAGGACCTGCTGAAAGAAAATTGAAGGATTTTTATTGCTGAGTAATTCGTCGATGGGTGAGAAGATTCATTTTTTTGGAATTGAAAAATGAAGGCTTGAAGAGGACGTCATCTTTCGAGTCGATAGAACATTCTGTCCCTTCCATCAAGACCTGTTTTTGGAGCTTCGGCCGGGGCTGAGCTTAAAGGGAACCATCCAGGCTTTGAATACAGTGTCTGCGATGGTTTATTCATAAAGGGACTACTCTGAAGTACCAAAACCCGCCTAAAAATCGATAATTTCATTCATCTCCTCGTCACCCTCATTCCACCGCAAAAGTTGCTGGGTTTTATTATTATAAAAAAAAAATCCTGAACTCTCCCAGTGATTTATTATCAAGAACTGAATAGTGGTGCCACCTTCAAGAGGATGGATCCAAAGCCTCACTCCACGTATTCACTGATGACTCTTTCCCAATAATTATTTTCTTCCTTTTTTTTATCAAAATATTTCCTTACGCCATTTTTATTTTTTTTCATTACTACCTCATCTGGGAATGCCATTCAGCCGACTACGTTGCTGAAATTGCGGGAAATAAAAGAAGACGAATCGAATTTCGGATGATTCAGTCTTACGTAAACGCCTCGGACGAGTGGAAAAAGAAGGAAAGTTGGAATTTCAATGGAAGGAAATGGCAAAATTGAATGAGCTTCAATTTTAGGGGATTCTAGGCGGTACGGGATTATTTAGAAGGGGTGGGGGGTACGGACGGTGACTCAATCCGATGGCTCGATAATGCTGACAAGTTCAGCCAGCGAACGGTATTATTAGGGTTTTTGAAATGGAGGCCTGTAATTGTGCAGATTTCGCGTGGCAGCGGGTTCCGGGAAGAATCGATGCCACGACTGGCCCTTAAAAATATCTCTTTCGCGAGGGGTTTTCCGGGGGTGGGGGGTAATCACAAGGTGTGCTACGCGTGCGTGCGAAAAAGCCGTTATTTACGCACTCGTAACACGAGAGACTGATATCCTGAATGTCCTGGGTCGGAGAGGATTTTTAGATTTTTTTTCTAGGGCTACCTGGGCCGAGGTCATTGAGTTATCTACACGAGATGAATTATGACTACAGGGGGAGAAGTATTCAGCAGAAATGACCGATCCGTTACACAATCGTACGGGGTTTTGACCGCTCGGGGACAATTACCGGACCGCTTCAGTAAAATTTGTTTACCCCTCGCTAAAAATTCTCTAGACGTGCGTAATTTTTATTCAAGATTGTGAATTTATTGTGCAATTGGGTAGTTTCTCCCGCACGTCGAAATTAATTATTAAAATTAACAAAGGGAACGGTAATTGTTAATAAAAAAAATTCTCTCGATGTATGAAAATCAGGGGAAAATATTAAACTGAGAAAAAATATAATTTTGCCAAAGGTATTCGTTTTGGAAAAATTATTTTCTTCTCAGGCCACTCTCGGGAGTATTATTTCTCCTGGACTGTCAATTGCCTCAAACCCAGTTCCGACATTTCGGATTAAACTAATCATTTTTTAAATAATCACCGGTTTACCTGCGCCCGCAATTTTTCCTTTGAATTGCAATTAATTGGATGCGGGGATTATCTTGGAAGTGAGTAATTACAGACCGAAATGGGAAACGATCTTTTTAGTGCCTCGCAAAAATACCGTCCGAAAATAGTCAGTCAACAGCTCCTGTTACTACCCGTTTCCGAGATGATTTGACGTTATCATTAGAAAACCTGAAATTTACGAAATTTATTAGATAAAAAAACATCAAAAGCCGCCTACAACAGCTGAATCTGTCGCCAAAAAAAAACCGTTTTTTTTGTGGCTGAGGAAATGCATAAAAAATTCAGGCCCAGATAATCCAACGATTTTTCCTCAAAAGTCAGGGAAACTCGCCATTTATGATCAATTATTCCATTTGTTATTTAAATATCGGTGACTCATTGAAATTCTTTATACAATACCGTCAATGTCTCGGTTAATGCCACTGGAAGCTTTCCGTGTCTCTAATGAGAATGAAATAATTATATTCCTCTCGTCAGCGAGCCCACTACATAATTAACACCCATCCCCATGTATCCTCAGTACATACCCCACATAAACGATTTCGCAGATAAATTTATTAAACTTAGTAGGCTTAGTAGGCTATTCTTCTACAATCTCAATTTATTTGATAATTTCCCTTCAAAAGAAAACCTCAAAAAAACGATTATTTCGGTGCGGGTAAAATCGCGTGTTCACTAGCCCCCCAATCGCGCAAAAAATTTCCTAAAATCATTTGCCGGTCCCTCCCAATAAATTCAACAATGATTATAAAATTCCCCGTTCCCTCCCGCTCGTCCGCCCAGTGCGAGCCCATCTCCACCTCCGCAACTCCCCCGAAACGGCCTCCTCACCCTCGATAACCAAATTTCCGTAAAATTGCACTACCAAAAACGCCTGGTACGATCAATAATTCCCTTTTCTCCTCGCGTCCCGTGCGTAAAAGCCGACCGCCGGTGTTGCAAAGTTCCCTTGGGCGTAAGTATAGTCTCGAGGTCGGACAAAGAGAGAAAAGCGTAGAAAAAAAAAAAAACCCCCCCAGGAGTAAGAGAATAAAAAGAGAAAAAAAAAGCGGCTACGAGAAGTGAAAAAGTGACTCTCCCGGCCGGGAGTCGTGAGGGGAAGGTCCGGGAAACGCGTACACATAAAAGGACGGGGCGAGGAAGGGCTGGGGAGGGGAAGAGCTGGTGAGGACTTTTGTCTTTCTTTTTTCCCAGTGTGTAAAGTGTGCATGGCGTAACGAGTCTCGCATCGATTTTTATGGTACCCTCGGGGAAAAGGGGCCGGCGGGTGGGGCGCGGGGGAGGGGGCGAGGTGGGAGGTGGGTTGAGTTGACAAAACCGTGGGAGAAATGCGAGCGAGAGGTGACAAAGGCGATAAATAAAAATTGCCGATAAATTTTGTCGTTGTTTTTTTACTACTCTCGTCCAGTGTCAGATGTCACTCGAAGTGCTCCTATCTCAGATAACCGAGTTATCCTCGCGATTTCATGTCAAATCCCGCTGTTGAATAAAAAATATCAATGCCTCCAATGATTTTTTCCCCAGATTGGGTGTCATTTGATGAGACACCAGTTGAAATTTCAGACGACCACTCGACGTTTTCCCCCCTCCCCCGAGTTGTTGTTCTTTTTTTATTTAAATTATGCAGTCTCCCAGCTGATTAGTAACGTCTGGTATTGATTTCGGGAATGAAAAGTGCGCTGGCGCGCCAGCGCGGGGTATTAATGAAATATCAGAATGTCCTTCGACAATTAGAAGGCATTTTTCGTCAGTCTGGGTGGCTTGAGGGACAATAATCTGGGGATGGAGACTGGGGGAAATGATAGAAAAAAAGATAGGAGCCAGGGAATTTGAGGAGATCATCAACAGGAGACCCGGAAGTGATTAGACTTCTCGATGATGAATTTATCGAGAGAATCGAGGCAATGAAAAATCCATGCCCTACGGCTTCCGGTACGAAGGACTTCTACGATCCGTGAAACGCTTCTCTCTCGCTGGTTGGCTGAACGATGGAAAAAGGAGAAGGTGCACGGGTTGCCTCCATCCAAGGCCAAAAGAGGAACGGCCTGTGCTGGAGTCTTTAACGGAGAGTTCGAGTGAATAAGAGAGAGCCGAGGATAGTCCCCATACCCCCCTCACCCCACAAGCACGAGACATCTAGCAATGGCCAATCCACCTTCCGACAATAATCCCCCTGAATGTTAATCCAAATAAAACAAGAGAAAAAATAAATAAAAAATCCATCTCGATGGGAAAAATTCCACCTGATAATATCGTACCTGCGCAGACGAACGGCAGTTCCTTGCCTCCGTAAGTCGGCTCAACGTCCTCTCCTCCTAGGCGAACGCTCTGCGCTAGATGTGGGCACTCCATGTCTCCTCGGGAATTAATGGAAATGAATAAGGACGAGGAGGACTCCTCCCGGGACTGACCTCCGTGTGATTGAAGCGTAGAAAAATACCAGAGGCGCACACACCGAAATCCAAACGTCCCCTCGAACGTGTGTGCGCCCACCAGACGTTTATCTCTCACTCTTAATAGAATGTCTCACAATTTTTTTTGCTCGAGCTACTCGAGGGGGAGAAAAAATGCGAGAATTTTTACTGGCGTTTTTTTTTCTCTTCTTCTTCGGACGAACCCGTGGGGTACGCGCACACTGGGTGCCCCGTAATATCTGTCACATAGCAAAATGCGGGGGCAACACTGGATTCGCCTACAAAGGAAGGGACGCGAACGAGGGGGGATTGTTAAACTCAGTGCGCAGCAGCACTAGACGGTTTTATTTGTACTTTCCTTTGGGTTTATTAACACAACACTAAATCCATACACTTCGGCTGTCTCGCAAATGATAATGAGTTGATGGAAAAATCGGCGTTTCGATGGGGTGGGGAGGAGAGAGTGCCAGGGGGTTCTTTGGGGACTTATTTGGCGGTGATTGTTGTTCACCGGATGTTTATGCGATTGTTGAGGCTTTTTCTTTGCGGGTTTTGGGGATTTTTTGCCAGTGGGATGTGTCTTTGGATCGCTAGAATCGGCACTGAACGATCTAATTGCACAGGAGTCCGAGACCTCCGATCGGAATCGTCGGGTTGGACTGGGTCCACTGGAGTGGCCGGAGAGCTAGGTCAGTTTGGCAGTGCGCATGCGCCAGAGGGGGGGGAGGTGGTATCTGACGATGGCCGCGAGTTCCGGGGTGGGGGATTATTTGGGAGGGGATGGTTTGGATAAAACGCAAATGGAGGTATTTCGCTTTGCAGATTTTCTGGGGAAATGGTGGTAATGCCAAATGAGGTGAATCCGAGGGACAAGAGAGTTTTCAGACAATTTTTGGGGAGACAGATTTTTTTTGGGGCGAGTAAGCGGCAGTCGGCATGGGAGGTCGCGTGGTTACCGACCGCGATCTACTTGGCCGGCCGGTGCTCGGCCGGTAATTGCCTGTAGAATTTTCTGCATTGTCGGCCGTCGGTCAAATAATTCATTTAGTTGCTGTCGGTAATGAAGATCTCTTTGCGTCCGGTAAATAAATTATTCAAAATAATTTCAAAATAATTTTTTTGCGTCCAATACAAGTAAAAAAGAAAAATTATTCACCAATTGTTAAATAATCACGAAATTATTTAAGAAAAATAGAGAGCAAGTCGTTGAAGTCAAATTTCCAAAAAATAATTGCGATTTAATATTCGAAGATTTTTATCGTTAATTATTTTTTAAATATTTTTTTATTGACATCTTGCGCAGTTAAAAAATTACTTTTCATTTATTAATCATTGATAAGTGAATAAAATCGCTGAAATCGGAGACTAGGTTCAGAATTTTTGTTAATTTTATTTTCCGTCAGTTATTGCAACCGACGAAAGGGAAACGAGAGGAAAAAATCCCCGACGAGTTCGGGGGGATGATGACAATGGGTGCCCCACTTGACGGACAATTGCTCGTACGGAAGATAACAAAACTTGGCGGGCTAGGGCGGCCTCCTCCGGTATGACTGATAATGCATAAAGAATAATCATGTTCCGTGAGTTGTTATCAGACGCTTGTGCGATTACAGGTACCGAGGGCTCTTATTTCGGTATTTTCCTTATTTTTGTTCAGTTTAATTAGTATCATCGGGCTCCAGGCAGTGTCCTAGCGCCAATCAATCGATATTCGATAAAATTAACAGAGGATTTTAATTTTACATTGCGCAATAATAATCGCGATGAACGGAAATGTGGTCTCCATTGGTAACGACATCTTCCACAAGGTTTTTATCTCACTTTGCACTTTCTTATCACCGTTACTATTTTAATCTATCATGAGATCTACGGGAGTAGCGCTCGCGTGCGAATACAATCGATAGTTGAGTGTTCGATGGATCTCAATCAAAAAAATAATTAGAAGATAAAAATAATTTTTCCTCAAAAAATCCGGTAAATATTTTTTGTA
>JAPYZN010000860.1:0-46372 GCA_030522865.1 Psyttalia lounsburyi
AATTCCCTCCCGCGCAGCGGGAGGGAAGTGTGTACTTTGCTCCCGCCGGGGAGAAAAAGTGGTTTTTGACTCGTGGGATTATATCACTCGCCTTCGGCTGGTGATATGAACCTCCCACTCGCCAAAAACCATTTTTTTTTCACTTGTTACGAAATATACTATTTTGCACCTGTTACGAACAAAATTTTTCATCTCAAAAAGTTACTTTACTGATACAGCGCGATAAAAAAAAATGTTTTCCAACTCTATTGATCTTGACTTTCTGTATTTATTTATTTCCAACGAGATTTCCAATTATATCAATTTATTTCTAGCATCTATTTTTACTTCACTCACCTGCTAGTCCGACCGCCAGGGTCGACACCACAATTAAAATGACCCTAAAACCCATGTCGATCGATCACTAATGAATTTCCCAGGCTTTCCTTTCATTATATACTCGGTCGACGATATACGCAGGAGTGCAAGAGTAATCTAGTACTTCCTACGACGTTTCTCAGATACGGTCATTGATAATAAGTGACAAATTAAAACCAATATTTTTCCAGAGAAGTTTTTTTTATTCCACCTTCTTATCGATTATTATCAATAACTTTCAGTCTTTAACCACTTACAGAGGATTCTTTGCCTCAGTCAATGAGTGCGACGAGCATTATTGCTTCGTAATTGATCGAACCCCACGAGGTATCGTGATTGATGAGAGGATATGCGTTTGTTCATTTATCGGAGGCTTGACAAAATGCGAGATAATAGAGGGAAATCCCATTGTGTGGAATGTAAAAACTTAGCGTCAAGTAGTTGATGATAATTCAGTGGATCAGTGGTTTAGAAACAGTCGATTGTGGAGTAAAGTCAAGTGCATCTTGCTTTCGAATCATTACAGTGCAGGAAGCATTGCAATCGGCTCATTCTCGGATTGTCTAATTTTGCATGTCAATGATGCAGAGTGGTCTGAAACGTAAAAGTAGACAATTTGAGCACCATGTCGGTATATGCGGGTGTCCAGCTCGGTTGACCTCATACTCAACTTTTAGAAAAAGAAACCAATAAAGGACTCAAGTAATTCAAAAAATCAGCAATTTCGTCAGATTATAGGTATCAATGGGGTCTAACTCGGGACACGAGATCCGCTCAATCGGTCCAATAGTTTTATTTTATCGTTTTTTTACAAAGACGAGACTTCCAGATAATTCTGTGTTCCTGTCTTTTCACTAAAAACATTGTTCGCACGCTCATTTCCATAAAAATCAATCTAGAAATTGGAAACAAAGTTGCCTTTTTAGTATGACACTAATTCGTTTGGAAGGTGGGCTAAATCTGATCATTAGTTTAGGAGATATTCTAATTTTGTATCTAAATTATTTTCTCGCCAATATCTAGAAAAATACCAAACCGATTTTCATTTCATTTATCGAATATTTCGAAGAACAATTTTCATGGGTCCATTCGGAAGTCTACTACCTATGGAATTGGTGTATAGCAATGAAAAAAAAAAATATGATGGCCCAAAAGTAGATTCATCCAAGGCAACTACTCCTGCTTATTTATTGTTTATAATTTAAATATTCCCGTTGGATGAAACGGGAGTTAATGTATAATTGGATTTTCGAATAATTCAAATAGCGATTTAGGAAAAATGGTCGGCAGAATCCACGTTTGATCGCTTTTAACGATCTAGAAAAATGGATCATATTCTCAGAAATTCGGAAGTTCAAAAAATAAATTTCCCCAACGTATCCATCTTGAATTGCGATAAATGATTTCGCCAATGAGCCATTTCATAACAATTGTTGCAGAAAACGAAATTGCAATATTAAAAAACTTTATTGCTACCAATTCATCAATAATGAATTAAAAATGGGATATGAAATCAGACATCGACTTTGGACTTGATCCAATCGACGTAAGAAGAAACGCGGGTGTAGACGGATGGGGTACCAGCGACTCCACACGGGTATGTGCCCCAGGAGACGATTCCAACCTGTTCGGGTTTGCCTTTGGTGTCGAACTGAACCAGTGGACCGCCAGAGTCTCCAGAGCAGGCGGAAATATTTCCACCAACTGGTCCAGTGCAGATTTGAGTGTCGAAGAGTTCGAACTTGGCAGAAGAAGCTGCCTTGAAGGATTCGTAGCAGGTGTGGTAGTCAACGATTGGGACTTGAACGGATTGGAGTGCGGCTGGAAGCTTGGGAATCATTCCAGTGGAAACGGAGCCCCAACCGGTGAGGACGGCCTCGCCAATGTGAATCTTGTTCTCGGCCGGGAGGGCGACTGGTTGGACGTTTTTGTTGTAGGTCAGGGGCGACTTCAGGCGGAGAAGGCCGATGTCGTGCTGGGCAATGCCTCTGAAAAATAATCAACAAGGATGAGAGAAAGATCAAAGAAAGAGAAGAACGAGATGTCTCGCCCCAATTTTTGGATGATAACCCAAAATAGAGCAATAGAGAAAAAATGTGCGAAAAATGAAATAATTATCGGCGTTACAAATTTAATTATTTAATTATTGGATTTATTCGGATGGTGCTGGGATTGAATAAAGTCGAATGGGAAAATTTCTTTTCAAATTAATTATAATTTTTGAAAGAATTGGAAGGGATTTCTGCGCAATCGGTTTTTGTAGGAACACTCGTTGAACGGATAATTCACCAACTAGTCAGACAACTGTTTTCTCACCCTGGGTAGTTGTGGTGAGCCAATTTGAGGTTGACCACTCGAGTCTCCTGTCCAGGCTCATCTTTGTTGATGATGTGCTTGCCAGCGCTGACCTGGAGCCGTCCAATCTTGGGGATTTCGGTGATGCAGTGGCCAGCGGTCATAATCCAACTAGGGTGGATGATGGAGCCTCCGCAGACGTGACGATATTTAATCAGAGGGGGCAGTCCCCACTGGACCGATACCTGGTACGGGTACTTGTGGGGGACGGCAGTTTCGCCGTTGGTGATGCGTGGATCAAGAGCGAACCCTTAAGAAACAATAAATTTGAAAAAAATTATGAATTTATCAGATTTTTCCAGATACCGGCATCAATAATATTATTTAAAATTCATGACTTAATAAATAAAGGCATTGAGATGTACTATGACTATTGAAATAATTCTAAATATTGTAAAAGAATTTCCAATTAACCAAATAATTGGAGTCCCTGAAAAAAAAATCCCGGAAAGATACCGTATTGTCTTGGCAAAGCTAGCTCACCACATAAGGGTAAAAAAAAGGGGTCACAAGGGGCCGCCTACGTGTTATCACAAGGGTCACAAGGGCCACAAGGGGCCGCCTATGCGTTATCACAGTTTTTTTGAATCGAAAAAAAAGTGTCACAAGGGTCACAAGAATCGAACATGGCAAGAGGGGATTTTTTTCCGGGGTTTTTTTTCCGGCATTTTGTTTCCGGGGATGTTTTTTCCGCCACCCAAATAATTGATCCCATTTAAATGATTCATTGATGAAATGATTTGTATTTTAAATACTTGATTGATTCATTAATATTTTTAAATTGTTACAAAATATTCTAATAAACTAATTTGATTTTATTCAAATACCGTTTTGTTTCATTGAATAATTTACCTTGTGCAACGACGACAGCAGCAAGCAAACACTGGAACAACATTTTGACAGTCTCTAACTCTCTTTTGTATTCAACGATTATTATATACTATTACCGTATCGCAGATGATAAGACAATGGGCCATTCCAAAATGCAATCACTGCAATCTATTTTTATTCCGGCGATAGCACAAGATAGTATTGATGAACTTTGATATTTCCCCCGATTAGAAACCAAAACAATAATAACTGAAGATAAATACGGCTTCATTACATGTAACAATTCAACTTTATTGATTATGTACAGATTTCTTATGTCTAAAACAATTCAAATAATTCTCAAATTTCAAATGAAACCTGGAGAATTCACATTCGCCTCGGTGGAAATTTTTTCTATAAACAAAATCAGCGGAACTAGATTTGGTAAATTCAAAAAAATGTCCCCCCCCCCCCCCCCCCCAAGTAAATTCATATTATTCGCCAAGAATGATGTGAATTTGATTCTTTTTTCGGTTTTCTTGTTTACATCTACTCTAGTAGGGCGTAATATATATAACCAACAGTATTTATTGTGAGAAACACAAACTCGTGAAGGAATCATTTCCAATCCCTGGGTTTTTTTCGAGAGCACTTAGTGGGGTGGGGGGTCTTTCTTGACAGTTACCATTCTATTAAATTTCTATCGAACGTTTACTGACTATTCTATAACTTCTGAATCGATTCCTATCGAAAAATCCCATGAAAACAATTTGAGAAAAAACTGCGAGGAAAATCTGGGGTAAATGCTTAAAATGCTGTGCTTAAAATAATCGAAAGGTCTGACTCTGATTTTCTACGAATCGAGCACTTCTCGGAGATGAGGTATGTCCGTGTGGGATATCCACGATTCAATTGATTGGCCTAGAGTTCTTAACAGATGAATATCGATCTCAGGTGTCATTGGAGATCATGCGAGCGATGGCTCTGACCCCAGCCCATGTCTCTCGGGCTGTGGGAATTATCTGAGTGGCAGGTAACAGAAATCCATAAGTTCCTCGATCTCTGAGCTCCAGAGTATAAGAGTATTTAATGCCTGCAACTCCTTTCGCCCAATCGTCCGATGCACCTAAAAACAAGAAAAATAAACAAGAGGCTTAATGAAATCGACAATTGTTTTCATTGAAAAAACTTGAATGAATTTATTTGGCCCATAATAATATCTCGAAAATTCCGATTGATTTATTGTTCTCATAAATATTCCAAATTGTATTCATTGATTTAATGTGAATCAATGGAATCAAGCGATAATAATCGTTTATCTGATTGCACTCATTTCCCAAAATTGTATCTTAACTGATTTCATTCATTTTATTTGATTGATTTTCTTCTGTTGTTTTTTTTTATTTTGTTCGATACTGGTTTGTTTCTTGTTGATGTTATTGGTGAAATTATCAATTTGGATAAAAAGTAATGAGCTTTAAACTTTACGATGTAATGGCTAGAATTTCTCAAGAATTACCTGTCGTGGGATAAAGCAAATCTGCTGATGATCCAACTTTGTACGCAGTTCCATGTACTTTAGCTATAGCTTTCGCTGCTTTTCGTGCGATTTTGGCGAGTTCAGCGTAATCCGTTGGTTTCGTGTGAGTGTGGCCCCAAGGGACTAGCCACATCTGATTGTATGAGTGGAGAGTCAAATAGAGCCTGGAAAATATGTCGATAAATGGAACAGAAATCTCATTACAATGCACAGGAGTTTTTGTAATTGAGCAATTCCACGTCAAATACAAAATTTAAAAAACCTCAGGTTTTCGATTATATACGCGATTTTTTTCTGAAAATTAGTATATGAGACCATAAAATTTTCATAGAATTCATACATTTTTAATAACATTTTTGGTAAATGCCCAGTATAGGTTCACCTAAACCATTTTAATGAGAGTTATGGAAAAGCGTTGGTTTTTTCACCCCAAATGGGAATCTGAGAACCGCGGGTTTCGGCTGTTTGTGGCTCAGTTACGGGCGGAACGAGTGATTGACGGTCAGGACTCGGTGTATCTAAGAATTTTTGGAGCAACAGTGTAAAATTTAATTTTGAGTTGTTTTTTTGACTGCTCATGGTGAGAATACGTTGTCGCTCCTCACCAAATAGTTCCTTAGTCTCTCTGACAGTCTGATCCACACGTAAAGATTTAATTCTTCATTAAAAAATTTGTTTTTTTAGCTTTTTTTTTAGAAAAATGTGAAATTGTATTTAAACATTTGAAATTTAATTTTTGTTTGCGCATGTTTGAACCAGGTAGAAATAGTAATTTTTGTTTTCTTTTCAACGATTAAATTTTTTTTGTTAAGGATTGAAAAGTTTGTTTCCGAAACTAGCTCTCCATGAGCGTTCAATAATATCCGTTGAGCCGACTTGCATTTTTTAAAACCAAGTTCTATTCACAATGATTTGTCTGAAAAAAAGAAATGGATTAATTAAAAATAGGGAACAATTGTAAAATAATAATTGTCCTACGGTAAAAATATCGGTAATCATGTCTTCAATTTACTCTGAAAATTTTAAAGAAACAGAAATCAAGTTTTCGGATAAATGTAGATTTCAAGAAAAAAAATAGTTTGCAATAATGGCGTTAACGTGGAATAAATTGAATTGCGCTCATTTTGAAGCTTTTTTGATTACTTTCAAATGTGTGGAAACAAAAATTCAATTCCTAATGTTTAAATTACATCATTTCACCTTTATCTACAAAAAATTAACTTCAAAAGGTGATAATTTTTCAAAATTCATGTCGCTGAAAATATTCTAATCGCTCTAAAAATGTTATGAGATCTTCATCTCATATATTACTCCTCAGAAAAAATCGCGAAGACAATCGGAAACATGAAGTTTTTTCATTTTGCGTTTGACGTGGAATTGCTCAATTAATTTTATTTTACAATGGCTCATGAATTGTCAGAAATTTTTGCTACAAATTTTTCGCAGAAATTATGTGTATATTCAGCGTTTTCAACGCGACCAATTTTGAAGAAATTTTGTCATTCATAAATGGAAAAATACAAATGTGACAAAAAATTGGTTTTCATTTGAGGAACAGCATTGAGGATTTATCTACAAGGACTTGACATACTTTATGTTATGACGATTAGCCATGATGTAATCGGCCATGGCTTTGGTCTCTGGTTCGGAGAAAGCCCGAGGTCCCTCGTAGGTCTCGTGACAAGGATCATTGCTGGCACCTCCTCGCCTGTAGTTCCTATCCTCCCCCCAGTGATAGTCGAAGTTTCGGTTGGGATCAACGCCCTCGCATTTGCCCCACAGCCATTGAGTGTAGTGCGTCACGTAGTGAAATAGACTCGCCGGTGTATACCGACTATGATCAGTTCCATAAATTTCGTTGAAATACGCACAAACAAAATTAGTTAAAAATGCAGGGAATTCGATTTAAAATGCTGTTCAATTTCTACGGAATGTCTATTAGTCCTTAGCCAATTATTTAGAGAATATCCAATAGAAAAGATTTTATAGGCAAAATTCAAACATTTTCTATGAGTATTCCTCGATATGAAGTTTTCTCTACTCTATTCCTCCCCCATCTTATTCAAAAGTCAAACAAATGGATATGGACTGCAATTGATTTTTTGTGGATGAGTCTTGTCATTATTCGTTATTAATTCGCCTTTCATTGGACATTTCAATTGAAAAAAATACTCATCGGAATTTCATGAGAGAATCCAATGGAATTGTCAGGCCAAGTGAATGCTTTTTTCAACGCAATTTTTTCGTATTCATCTTAACTTAATTCAATTTCATTCTCATTGATAGCACTATTGATTAATGAGCCTCCAAGGATAACGGGGTTTAATTACCTCGTCTCGTTATCATCAGCATGAGTGCTCCGGGTTTTCCTCCACAATCTATCCCCAGTGTGACTGTACTCATATCCATCTGGATTGGCTAATGGCAGAATCATCCAGTCTGTTGTGTCGAGAAGTTTCGCATAAGTCGAGTTCTTCTCCACCAACTGGCTCAAGATGTAGGTCGCAACAGCCGGGCCTATCCACTCTCTGGCGTGCATTCCTGATCAACATGAAGACGGTTTTCAGCGGGTCATGTTGACGTGGGAACGATATTCAAATGAAGGAATGAAGTTTTGAAAATTGTCGGGTCAGACGTGATTGGAGGGAACCACTTGTTCATGCGTGAGAGAAACTGTCAGGAAAAATTATCTAACCGATTGGTAATCGTCTAGTGGTTTCACTGTCAGGGAAAAATGACCCAATCCCTCAATAAAATTTGAGACACGTACTACAAAAATTGTGAACATCCAATAGAAATGTTTTGTTAAATTAACAAAAAATTAAAATTGCAAAGTTGTAAATTGAAACTGATTTGAATGATTGGAACTGTGACGTCTAAAAAATTGTGTGGTCTAAATAAGTTTTGTTAAGTTATTGCCGATATTCCCCCACTTCTCATTTTTTTACAAATTTCTGGGAAGCGGTCGGTAAGTTGACAAGAAAAAATATCCCGTTTGAAGTTTTATCGTTATTTGATGACTCAAAGGTTCATTGCCAGGCAAGATTTTTTCTGTTTTCACGAGTATACAATAATTCTGAAGCTTTTATGGTATGACAAGTGGAAATTTCTCTTATGTAGGATTATTATTTCTCGGAAGTGAGTGAGTTACCTGCGTCGATCCAGATAGCGGGCTTGGCACCACCTGATTTGGTCCGGCCTGTCGAGACTTTTATCACTTTCAGGGGCTGACCCTCAAAACTGTGACCAATTGTTTCGAGTTCCACGAGCGTTGGGTAGGTGAAGGCGAGGTATTCTAAGTACTTCATTATTTCTAGGTCAAGTGGAATTCGAGAATTAATTCAATTTACTTCGAAATAAATTTATTCAAAAATTGCAAAACTCAAAAGAAAACTATTACTATATAATAAAAACTATTTAATTCCGCTATTATGTTTTTACCTGGAAATAAACTAGGATATTATTATTTTGAAAATATCAATGGTAATTACAGTCTTTAATTGAATTGTTAGACATCTGAAAAATTCAGACAAATAAACTTGCTTTAAAAAATTAGTCCCAAAGATTCGCACATTGTTTTTCTCATTTATCATTCACCAGAGATCAGTGAAATTTCTACTCGACTTACCGCTGAATCGATGATATCGTTTCCAAGTCATCGAATGTCCCTGGACCGTGACAAGATCGTCTCTCTGTTCCTTTGACATCTTTGGATTCTGGTAGGCAATGGTTTTCTGCAGGTCGGGAATGAGGACCTTAAAGTCGATTTTCTTGTCCTTCAGGTAGTCCCTGACGTCGTCAAGGATGTCAGGGGATACGACGATATCCGTGGACTTGTTCCCGGCCGGTTGTGACCAGAATTTTATCTCCTCGGCCTCGGTATCTCGCATCTCACGTAACTCCTCAACCTGTCGCTGCGAGATCGGATGGATCCGCAGGAGCTGGTGGCCCTTGTAACTGACCCTAGGCATCGGTGTTTTGCCGTTTTTCGGCTCTGGACCAATGACGTTGCTCACGAGAGAACTGAAACTGTCGGAGACCACCTCCAGGACTGTCTCGAAGAGGTTCGAAAAGGAGAATCCCCGGGAGCGAGACCAGCTGGAGAACCAGGGAAACTGTCTCCTTCGGAAGAAGAACTTGTCGTTTCGCTCCCGGTTTTTGCAGACATAGGACAATACTGAGTCATTCCGACGGGATCTAAGAATAAATTATGTGAATCGTAGACTATTCAGTTACCATTATATGTATTGAAATACACGGAGAGAAAATTTCAATAAAAATTACGTGTCAGTTCCGTAATCTGCGAGTCAAAACAATATTCCGTAAAAATTACGGAACAGTGACGTACTTTTTTATACAACTTTTCGTACTTTTTTCTGGACTTGTCCTGTAAAAAAGTTCGGCACTGTTCCGTAATGTTTACGGAATATTATTTTGGCTGGCAGATTACGGAACTGACACGTAATTTTTATTGAATTTTTCTCTCCGTGTATAGTTTTTCTTAGACAATATATTTATAATAATTAATGTTTTTATTTGAAAATATTTTATTAAAAAAACGAGTGAATAATTTCTCGGCAAATATCTAATTGTAACTTTCTTTCGTTTGTCCGTCCTTTTCTTTTTATTTAATTAATTTAATTAATTTAGTTTAATCGGCCAAAAATCCTGGAGAAATCCTGCCGAGAAATTTCTACTGGAAATAATTCAATGAATGAGTTGTATGAAAAATCGAACTCATTGAACATGTGGAATGGAACATTGTGCATTAAAAAAAGAAACGCAGAAGCTGGGGGATTTTTTAATATAATCGGCTAGAAACTAATAGAAAGTTCAACAGTAATTCAATCTCAAACTAACGACAATTTTGTAGCCTATTCGTTAAATCCTTCCCCATTAAAACACGTCAATTATTGCTGAATCTCTCGAGAAACGCAAAATCCTGAACATTCATATTTTAATTTGAAAATCCCACAACTTGAAAAATTCCGGTATTTTTACTGCTCAAAAATTCAGAGTTTCCCGCCAAACTAAAGATTCTAGATTTCTTAAGACATTTCATCAGCCGAAAAAATACAAATTATCACAAGCTCCAACTACAACCGCCCAATAAAAGTCAAACCTCCTCGAGAATGTTCTTCACACATCGCGACTGAGAAACGATGTCACCGGAAAAGTGGAACGATCCGGTCGATAGCCTCTCAATCTAGCCGATGCAATTATTCCCAACTAATAAACAATTAAGCCACCTCTAATTACCCATCGGATGTCGAAGGGCCCTTGACCTGGGGCCGCAATAACCCCGACTGGCCATTTTCCGGCGGAATCACTACCGAAATTGGACTGCAACTGATTGGAATGGCACTCCCGACTATCGAAATTATCGCAACTAAGGAAACACTGATCAAACCGACGGATCGATCCCCTGATATTCCTCTGACGGTGGCCATTGACCTTGAATCCAAGAAAACGTGGATGCGATCGAGTCGGTAGCCTCGCGCGTACTGGAGTCTGACCTTCACGGGCGTAATCCCCTTCCCCTGCATCAAAAACCCTCGCTCCTTTTGATCTCAGCGATGGCTATGATTTTACGTTGAGCCACATGGAGGCAAACGATTTTCATGGTCATGGGCCATAGACGACAATTGTCTTGGTGCACCTCTTTCACTTGGTACGAACAATGTCATTTCTCTCGAAACAATTTGTAACAGTCGACTTGTCAGCTGTAATTATCAACTTCCTGGCGTTTCGGGACCAAAATGAGAATCAATTTAAACCAGTTCTCTCTAGCGGGAGTTTAATTATGAGGGAAATGGGACAAAGCGAATATCGGTTTCGAGTATGCTTCGGAAAAAATGTGGAGTATTTTTGAAGGATAATCGTTAATTCACAGGAATTTATCGAGAATTATTCAGAACGATTGACGGGGAATTACTACGATTCGGAAACTAGGTGAGCGAAAATTTTTAATCTCCGAGATTCTGTCAACTAAATTGAAGTCATAAAAATCATAGACGGTTAAACTTTGGTCTATTAAACTTAATTTGGTCCTGTTTATGAAATCAAATGAAATAAAAAAGAACGAATCATTGGTCAATAATTTCTGATATATTCCCCGAAAAATCAATCACACTTCCCCAAAAATAACAAAAAGTGACATGTGATAAAACAAGAAAAAATATTTTTCCCGTGTGTTCCTCATAAAGGGTAAGTGGATTCGGCGTTTTCATTTCATTCTTTTGCTGTATAAGGGTACTTGTATGAGTAGTTATGACTGGCACTAGATATCCGCTCACCTCGCTCAGTAGGTCAGTGCAATTTTGCCGTTAGTCTTACCGTCTCAATGACGTCCTTGGTTCAACGAAAAAAAGTGTTTTATCTACTGAAGTCGAGTCTCTAATGAACCAATTGAAATGCTTTGGATTTTTACGACTCCCCCGCAGGGGTTTTGTTTGTCTTGGACTGAAATAAACTCAGAGTATACTTCTGGCATTGAAACTATGCAAAACATTAGTCTTTAAACACAAATTTTCAATATCATAAAATAAGTTATAAAAAAAAAATGAGGCTTCATTTAAACCTTTACTATTTAACTACAATTACTAAAAGTTATTGCAAATAAAGTTACGAAAATACTGGGAGATTTTTAAATTAAATATTACTTGTTCTCAAATATTTTTGCTTAATCTAGTAATAATTACCTCGAAGAATAGTGATTTCAATTCAATAAATAGTCAACAAATACTTTTGTTATTATACCCCATTCATAAGAAGGGAGATGTAAACAAAGCAGCGAACTACAGGGGAGTTTCACTGCTGGACATCGGATATAAAATATTGGCGACGATAATGGCGAGAAGGCTAGGAGAATGGCCGGAAGAAAAGGAGAAGCTATCAGAAGCGCAGGCAGGATTTAGGAAAGAAAGGGGAACGGTGGAACAGGAGTGGAGATATGGGGGTGGTCTAGACAAGAAGAAATAGAAAGAATACAGAGGAAATATGTGAAGGCCAGCATGGGGCTGGCTAGAAACACGCCGGATTATATATGTAGGATGGAGGCAGGCATACGTAGCGTATACGCTTCTATAGAAGTGGAAGCGGTGAGGAGAGCAGTGACATCCCTAATCAAGATGGGAAAACTGAAGGAGGACAGATGTCCGAGGAAGTGCCTAAGGGAGGAATTAGGAGGCATAAGAAATGGACAACCAACGAGATGGGGGAAGGAGGTAGCGGAGCGGCTTAAGGCGGTAGGGGATGGTTCATTCCTAGAGTGCCTGTGGACAGAAAATTGGGAGGAGGCAGAAATTAGAGTGCAGGAAATAATGGAGACCGTGGAGGACCAAGAGAAGCAGAACGACTGGGTAAAAATAGAGAGGTCGTCGTACTGCGAGTAGTATGGGGATGTGAAGGAGGACATTCAATTAAGTGAATACTGGCAAGACAAAAAGCTAAAGACAGAACAGAAAAAGATATGGGCAAGGTGGAGATGCGGCAATGTATTGAGGGGAGGAAAGAAGGGGCAAGATGATGACTCATGTAGGGCATGCAAGAAGGAAATGGAAACACTTGACCATATAGTGGGATGCAAGGAGCTCATGCACGGCCTAGGCCCAGAGGACCAGGAATGGTGGAAGAAGTGGAGAAAGGAAAGCAGCCGCAGGCAGTGGAACGGGAGACTCAAGGAATCTCCAAAGAAAAAGCTTTGCGATAGACTAGGGAGGATAGAGAAGCTGTTGCGCGAGACGGGACAGGCGGAATGGAACGCAATAAAGCCAGGAGCAGAAGGAAAATGTTTGGGCGGAAAAGTCACACGAGTGGACACCCATAAGAAGAACACCGAAAGGAAAGAGGAGAAGAAAATAGTGCGACCAAAGTTTCTGTGATAATAATAATAAAAATAATAATAAATATAAATATAAATAAAATAAAAAACGAAGAGACTGGCAGAGGAATAGGGGGCTAATTGATGTACCTGAGGAGATATAAACTGATAGGAACTACTATGATGATGGACGTAAAACAAAGAAAACTTTTGTAACATCAAGGATCAATAAATAATAATAATAATACTTTTGTTATTACCATGAATATACTTTATTATTACAGACATTATACTCAACATTTTAACAGTACAATCATACAATATTACTTATTAAACTTACATAAATGAAGTTCAATAATGCATAATCAATCAGAACGATTAATAATAATGACTGATTTAAATTAATCTGTGTACATAATTCATGTTAGTCGGTATTCAATTGGTAAAAATAACATTAAAAATTCATATATTAATTAAATAGAGGGTTTTTGGAATGAGGGAGGGGAGAGCGTGAAATTTTAGAATTCCATAGTTACATCTAATAAAACGACAGTAGAGATTACTTTTTCCTCAGTAAGACACAATTCGTTAGGCCCTAGGGACAGATTCATAACCCTCGGAAGTAGATGGAATTTTGACTAGCACTTGTGTGACACATAACAAAGGACCGCACACTTATCTCCCATTCCATTCGATGATTTTGTTTACAATATTGGAACTAATGGGAATTAATCAATCCGTATTGATTCACCTGACAATCCACTAGAATTGATTCTTTCGCTTTTTATTTTCTCTTTTTCCGCCACATGGACTGAATTCCATGGCTACGAATCATGATTCGTACGATTAATTAATGATAATTCACGAATACTCGATTAATAATTGACTGACTTCGATAGGCCCACGCAATTGAATTGAATGAATAATCAGTGGCAAGAACAGAACAACTCTACACGAAGAAAAGAATCACGAAACACTGTTAAGAATTTGTCATAGTATTTTTTTAGAAATTTTTATGGTTTTATAGCTTTATTCGAATTTCAAGGACTGTTGTCGACAAAAATTCGAAATTTTGTGGAAAAAATTGATCCATTTTGTAACTTTCAGTTCACTTATTCCATGAAAATTGTTAAAAATCGAAAAAATGGAGGATTTTTTTGGTACTGAATACTGATAGAAAATTCCGCGAACTCAAAAAATATCGGACTTTATTTACCTTTCCGCAAAATTTGGAGTTTTGTTTTTTAGTCAAATAATGAAAATTAACTGGAATTCTACCCGTTACCCTAAAAATATATTTACACAAAAATCAACATCTAAAAAATACGGCGTTTTAAATAAGAAAATTCATGTGTTGATTTATGTTTTAACAAAAAAATCAAAATTCCTGAAATATAATTTTCCACGAGATTCCCCAGTGATTGAGCGCATGATTTTTTTCTTCCTGCAACGATACTGAATTCAAAATTCTCGTCAAATGATAACTTACGACATTTGTCATCGCTTCTTTCCGCCCACATTCTGTTAATCAACGCCTTTTCATAGTTAACTGTTTATTTACTTCTACTCTCTTAACTCTCATAAACTCTCTTTTCATTTCTAAGGCC
Source organism: Psyttalia lounsburyi (assembly GCA_030522865.1). Lineage (NCBI taxonomy): Eukaryota > Metazoa > Arthropoda > Insecta > Hymenoptera > Braconidae > Psyttalia > Psyttalia lounsburyi. The sequence goes on from JAPYZN010000860.1 coordinate 14,492, forward strand.
TTAGTTGTTATTTACAGTTATGAACAATTGTTTTTCGTACATCTATTTAGTGTAGACTACGACGAAATATCTCTTGCGAATTCAACACACGTTATAATGTTCATTATCTCCATGTACGACTGGTTTTTTTTAACAATCATGCAACATGCATTATTAATTTATTCTTTGAAAAACTAGGGCTAGAACGGTTGGAGCTGATCGATAGCTCCATTTGATTTTGAACTCGTAGTAATGCTTCGAACTAATTTGATATAGTTGTGAATAACAGGAGCAGTCGATTCCGTTTCTATCGATTTTTGTTTTGCTTTATCGATTGGGAAATTGATTAGTTACTTGGTTTTTTTCGAGTCTAATGACTGCTTTCCATTCTGACGATGACAATTGGAGGGATCAGTCGGGTTAAACGATGTTCGCTTTGATCACTGAACTACCCATCATTACTTTGTTGACGAAATTGACGATTGCTGTTGCTGGCTGACCTGGCTCCAGTTCAGCGAACACGTGACACTGATTATCGGTCTTGTGGGCAGGCTTCCTTGCCACGAAACCGAAACATCGACTGAAATTGAGAAGAATATGGTTTTGCTAAATGTTATGGGTAAACAGAGATTTTGAATTTTTGATTTATTTGAAATAATTTTGATTATTATAAATCAATTATATTCATAAATTAATTAAACGGATTAACTCACTGTCCACTAAGTGCTTTGCCCGTGCCCTCACTGATGAATTCCCAGGTACGTTCGTCAGCATCAAGACCACAGTAGCTGATGTTATTCGTTGGATAATGTCGACGGAAGAAGAGTTTTCGAGCGTTGTCGGTGAGGGTAATCCCTTGAGTGGAAACTTTGAAGTGGACGATGGTCGCTGATGGCAGGGGTTTCTGGTCAAACAAAGTTGTTATGGCTTTTCTAACGGCTTGAGGACCCGTCAGGGATTCCGTATCAATTGTGAAGAGATAGAGGACGTTGCAAGCTGAAACAAAAATATTGACAGACTCTAAAAATGTTACCTCACTCGAATTAATATTTCTCCTTTCTCACATGTAGAAAAAAAACCGATTTAGAAAATGGGAAGAATTTTATAAATGAATACAAATGTTTACAATTTTTATAATTTTACCTGCGCCCTGGGCTAACAGCTGTTGCGTACTGCTCGTCCCAGGTGAGTCGAGTGCTCTCGCGGCTGCATCAGCCTCAGGCAATAACAGTTGACAGGGTAGGGCCATCGCCATCAGACTGTGCTGATAAACAAGTGCTGACAGAGAACTGAAGACTGGTTCATTGGCACATCCTTTCAGTCTGACACCTCGTGATGTTGGCTCGATCAAGAAGTGTCTCACGAGTTCACTTGACGGGTCCTTTGGACTGCTGGGAGCACCTGGAGGTGGAGTCGCCACTTTCAGGGCTAAACCGAAAGCCCCTGGGAAGGAGTTCGAATCGCGAACGACAAAGGTTCCTGGGGCTGCATCCTTCAGCATTGCAATTGCTGGAAAAAATTATGGTCATTATGTTCATTAGTCAAAAGAATTGATGAATTATTTTTGAAGGTATTGGAGTTGCGTTACCTTGCTCCCTCGTGATATTAGGCTTATACCATATTTTACTGGTGTCACGAACGAATTTGACATTGACATCAGCCACTTCCTGTGGCTCGGTATTCGAATGACTGCTCGATCTTCTCGAGCCGTACGACTGAATGTGAGGAGAGGAGTGGCCTCCACTGTTAATCGATGTGTAGGAAGTGGCACTCTAGAGTAATTCATGAATTTTAATGAACCTCATTTCTTTGCATTGATTTTTATTAATGTAAAAAAATTATAAATGTAAATAAATTTATAGCGATGAGAAAATTGTTTCAACGCAAAAAATTTGTTTATACATTCTCATTATTGACGAAAATCTCTCAAATGATTTGATTAGTCTGCCCAGAGTTTGATGAATCAATATTTATTAATGGCCACAAAATAAAACATTTTGAAATGTCGTCGGAAATTTGTTACGATCTTAATTACCTTTGGACTTTGGACGAATTCTACGTGATTCGGTGTTCCAGGGCTTCGAGTGATCGTGTGAGTTAGTATCTCGTTCGTTGGTGAGATGGGCCGGTCCTTGCTGGAATTTTTAAAGACTATTTTAAGAGTCTATCACACAATTCAGGGAAAACATCGAGTGCTGGTGCTAGATTTAATCCGTGCATAAGTGCTGTACATTTTTTCATTTTTTCAACAGTCAGTTTGTGAATTAGTTGACGAGTTGAATGAATTTTATATACATATATTACGGACGTGATGGATCAATTTGATATTTTTGTTAATTCTTTATTCACCTTCGGAGCGAATGGTTCTAGCAAAAAACACAAAACATTTGTTTAAGTCAAGGAATTTCCAGAAAGCGAAAAAACCATTGGCTGTCGAGATAAATTTAAAAAAAAATTGCTAAACAAAATTGTTTGAAATTCTATTGAAATTCTATTAGAGAGAAATTAATACATTTTGTAGAGATTTCTATCGGAATAACTTCCCTCCCTTCAACAAGTTAAAATATTGAAAGTTTAAATTTTTAATCCGTGCAAAAAATGAAAATAAATAAATTTTAAAGATGATTTTAATGAAAGGACAGTTGAATAGAATTTCTCAAAAAGAAAATTAGAGGGGTCGATAAATGAATGAAACCGATTAATCAGACATGTCGCAATGTTATATGTACACACGATGATATTCAACTCTCGAGATTATTCGTACGTAACGTAACATTAAAATTGTATTATTATCACAGTAACAGGTGCCATGACAAATATTCATGCGTCACGAGACTGACACACTTACACACTCTTCTCAACTAAAATTCTTGCAACATTTGCTTGAACATTCTTTTACCTATAGTCGAACGACGCCGATTGATTAGTGAGTGGCCATCGTTTGTTATGAGATTGTTTAAGCGAACCGCTTGCCGGAAAACTCAAACGTCTAAACATTTAAAAATAAATAATTGTATTTCCAGGATCGGAAATTCGAGTCCCTCGTGTTTCAAACCGTTACCAATTGTGGAGTGAATTAACAGCGCGAGTCAACTTCATATCAAGTTTCTTGATTTTTGTTACGTAAATTTGTTGAATTCCTCACTATTTACGGAAATTATTATTTGAATTAAATGAAATGTAATTCAATCAATTTCATTCAATTAATTCATCGGATTAAAAAAATGATCTTAATCGATTTTTAGGAAGTTTTTATTCATTTTGCGATATATTAAACTAAATTAAAATGCTAAAATTGAAAAAGTTACTATGAAATAACTTCCAACTATTATTATTTATTTGATTGCAAATATTTTTCCAGAGTAAAATATCGTCAGAAATAAGTTGTCTCATCCTGTCCGTCCACTCGACTATGTTTTCATAATTATCGAATAATTATCTTTGAGAAAAAAAAAACTTACCGCTGAGTTGTCGGACTCTTGGGAGGAAGCCCCGTCTCCCTAACATCTCGTCTCTCCTCTATATAAACGGCTCGATCTCCCGCGTAATCCCGAATATTAATGACATTGTTATTTCCATTCTCGAAATTATGTACATTGTTATTGTGGACTGAGTAGTTCGTTGAATCGTTGAAATTGTTCGTTGATCCGTAGGTGCGATCAGCAGCGAATGTCACTGTGGGTGATGAATTGTTGACGTAGGGGGTGCGCGGATGCACCGGAAATGCTGGGGTTTGGGGCCTCGAGGCATTTCCTACGCCAGCACTCGCTGGACTGATGCTTCTGTCTGTCCACGACGTCGGCGAATCATGTTGGGACTATTCAGAAAACAAGAACATGAGTTTTTTCGTGGCCTTCAGGCGGCGCATTCGGTAGTTAAGTGGTAGATGAGACGAGGCAATTTTCTAATTGATTTTCTATTGCATTGGAATATGCTCGGAATTAATATGGCGCGATTTGATGATATTAACTTTGAAAAAATTTTAACAATCAAAGCCAAAGACAAATTTTCGTTTTAAGTGAAGTTTACAATTTTTCAAAATTTTTGAAATGCCGTCTAATTATTTTGATTGAGGAAATTATTTGAACATTTCTCGTAATCTAGGGTTGAAAACTTCTCATCTCATTTTCCCCTTGACTCACAAATATCATGGAACAACTGTTAAATAACAGCAGAACTATCGCCCCTATAAATAAGAAAAATGCAAAGCGTGGGATGAACAAACCTGTACACTAAACTGCCATGCTTTTGGTGACTGATTAGGGGTACTGTTAGTGTCAGTGTTCATGACATCGTTGTTGTTGCTAGATGATAAATTCCTACCATGATGATTCACATTAAGCTGATTATCCTTGTTAATGGTTGTCACTCGGACATTTGACAAATCCGCGAGTGACTCAATGAGACTGGCAAGTGGATCGCAATCTAGCTCCTTAGACTTATCAACAACAGCCAGCAACCCCAGGTCCACGACATCCCCATTATCCTTATCAATGCCATCGAATTCACAAACTTTATCGGTATACGTTATCCGATTACTCCGAGGGTAGGCGTTATTATTAACAAGGGTTTTATTGTTATTATCAGGGAGGCCGTTCAATGAATTGGTGAATCCATTGAATCGGTGCTCTTTGATGAGCATCTCGGCCCTTACGAAACTATCGCTTCTGGACTCTGGCCTCGGTGGCTGGTGCTTCTCACCTAGTGTTTGTGGCTGAAGGGCAAGAGCTGCTAGTAGCGGTGGTGACGTGTGCGGGGACGGTGGAGGACTCTGGAAAGCGAATTAGCTCATGCTAAAAAAAAATCTATCTAGTCTAGGGAAGCTATACTGTTGGAATATTCTAACTGTCGTTATTCCGGAATATTTTGGAAATTTGTTTTTCGTTTTAAAAAATTTTTTACTTTTCACATATATATATATATATCTTTATAGCCTTCGATCCTTTGAGGATATGCAGGCATCTATTCTCTATGTATGCAACTGTGGGTCCTTCACTGTACCGCATTCGCATGATAAGACCTGGGAAAACCACAGAACACCCATGTCGGTACAGGCGGCTACTTCTAATAGCAACCTCCCGCTCACCAAGGCCTCAGGTATTGAAAAGAGCACCGGTAGCCGGGATCGATCTCGCAACCTTCCGCACGCTAATCTCGCGCTTAACCCACTCGGCCGAACCGACGTCGGTTTTTGTAATTTTCACTGAAATATTAAATTTGACGATTTTTCCACCTTGACTCCGAAATGGACTACAATGTCCCTCTTCTAAAAATGGCTAGTGAAGTCTCAATGTTTTTCCAACAGTCTAACTTTTAATTGCAATGATAGGAGATATGACTGTATGAGTGTGATTTATATTAATGGCCTCATTACGATTGGGTTAAAATGTTTATGAACACGTCTAAATTTATGAACCTTGCAACGTCGTCAGGTAATTACTCTTTCTGAATTATCTCAACTTCTATTATTATACAACTCTAAAATAGCCAACATCCTCTGGCACACTTTCTGCACTTTTTTGCCTGCCCTACCTGACTGTCGCTGTATTTCCGGAACTCGTAAGCTCTTTTGACGGAAACGAATGGCCGTTCGCTTACACTCTCGGCTCGTGGTCGTAGTGTACCATTCATTGATCCATTGAATTTACGACTGCTGAAACGTTGGGGTAAGAGCGGACTTGCTGGAGCTGATGTGTGAGGTGCAGCCCTCGTTGTCTGGATGATAAAAGAGAAAGAATGATTGTTATGGAGAGGACAAAAAATTGCTGGTTTCAGGGCAAAACTGTGGATTTCAAAAAATCTAAATAAATGGTATGAGAAAAATGAGAAAAAAAATGAAGAAACCATTTTAGTTTTCATTTTAAACTGAATAAATATTTTTCGTTACAAATACATTTGTATTTTTTTCAAGATATAACTAGCCATAAAAGTCCAGTCTCAATTTTATGAAATAGATTGCTAAACGAAAAACATTTTACCTATTTCGAATAGAGGGTTATTTGTGATTGTCGATAAGCCACATGTTTAAAAAAATACTGAAATCTGAATTTCTGGTCATTTCCACTACATGCTACAATAGATCACCTGTGAGGCAACAGAACTGGGTATCCATACATCATCGTCGTCATCCAGTATAGCCGAATCACTGGCGTAACCGTCCTGCCTGACTCGGTTTCTCTGGAGGCTCCTGAGTTCACCGATAACACGATTACCAGTCTCTTGGCGCCATATTTTCCCCGGACTGCGCTCGTCTCTTCGTGCAGCGAGCTTAAGCTGCTGTTGTCTCAGCCACGAGAGCCTAAGCGACCGAGAATAACAACAAAAAGCTATAATAATAATATTAGAATCACGATGTTGGATGAGGATCGCAATTAGATTCCGCTCGATCATGAAGGGGGGAGGGGGTCACTGAGGGCCTGGACTTTCCCAAGGTGTACTGGGCATACGTGCCATGCAGTCGCGGAATAATACGGGAAAATAAGGCAATCGAGTAAAAAATTCAATGCTCGAGTCGGATGTTTTCACGATTTTAATTCGTTGGGCTTAAACATGTCGATTCTCCTTTGGGATAACGAGAGCTCATTTTTTGGCGGGGGATGTTTTTTTTATCGCTCCTTGCACCAATGGTTACCCTCATTACTCAGTTGTTACTGGCAATCGCGTGAGCGCGTTGTAACCCAGATCGGTAACGAACCCAAAACCCAGAACCACTGGGGAAACACAACCCACGTGCGGCCCTCGCGCCAACGCCAACTGTAACACTGACGCCTGTGTTTTTCTTTTTTCTCATGCTTCTCTTTTAGAATGAGAACTTGATAGTTGAGATGATGAGACATTAATCCTGAATTGGCCAACACTAGAGGACATTGCTGCAAAGATCATTTTTATTTTTCAATGCCTCTTAAACTGCTGAGTAGGAACTTCGAAAAAAAAAATCAAGTTTCGGTATTGCTGAAAAATGTGGGAAAATTGAAAATTTATTTTTTCTATGATTCTGCTATTATAGAGCTCACTAGAGTCACTTGGATAAAGACGTTGATTAGGCTTCAATCGACTATCGTTAGATCGACTTCTTGAAGCTCATTAACTATAAAATTACCTTTACGATTGAATTTTCAACAAAGCGTCTAGAATTTTTATAGACAATTGATATGAAAATAATAATAAACATAAATATGAAGATGACGACTAATGATAAAATTGTAGTAGTCAAATTCCATCCAAAAATGAGACTTTTCATTCGTGCACTGACGATTAAAAAAAATAGTGGAAACATGAGGAGATTTCCACACCGATATAACCAAGTTGCGAGACGTTCTATATTTAAAATTATGTCAGAGAGAGACGCTAAACGTCTAGAAATAACGTAAGACTGACTAACTTCATCATCAACTTGAGAAAATCCGAGAAATCCCCGAGGGAAACCCTGCGGACTTGTGTCTTCTCGTCATGGTTCTCAGTTGCACGGCATGGAATTGACGGATAAATTGAATTAATGGAGAAAGTTTTGAGTGCATGATGTGATTCAAGTAGACATAACCAGTCATGAAGTCGGCTGTCATCGTGGTCCATCAATGTACGTACAAAATGATTTTCCATTCGTTTTATTTCACTTCACGACCCGAACAGGTCGAAATTTATTAATATTCGTGTCACTTCGTGTTACTTACACGTGAAATAATCGAGTAATACTGATGAAATTCTATCGAATTTTATATTCCCAGGGGGGGAGGGAAAAATAATAAAATAAGAATGAATCGACCGTCTCGAGTTTCTCTGATCATACCCGCAGTGAGTCACGTACGACCGCATTTACCATTCCTGACACCGCTTGACAGAAATGCAATCCAACAATGCCGTAATCGTAGCCAGTGTACCTTCTCACGGGACAATTTATTAATTGCTCATCGGAGTATGGAATATCATTCTTTTGGAGGGATTTTCGAGGTAAGAGGCAGGGCGCAGGGCCTTTGCGGCGCCGAATTTGGGTGTCAGTGTGTCGAAAGAATATTATGCGGTTTATTTCTAGTGGATTTAATGCGCGAGCCGACGGAGAAGTGATGGACGACTTCAGACCGAAAATCCGCATAGGAAGATAAAAACTACGGAGGGAGAAGTGAAGGCGATGTGGGGGAATTGCTGATGGTTTACAATTAATTATTAACAATTCAAAAGAATTAGGTATTTATTTTGTTTCAAGCGTCAGAAAAAAAAATTTTGCTAAACATATACTGGTTTTAGACAATTAACTGTTTGCAATTCTTATAGTAAAAGTCGCTTTAAACTTTTGTTAGAAAAATATTTGATCGACAAAATTATATTTTTTTCTCAGTGTATCAATTTTTTTCAATTTCAAGAGTTATGCAAAATTTTGGGGTCTCCCTTAAATTTTAAAATATTTTTAAATAACAAAAAGGGTTATTGACCACTTAAAAACAATGTAACGTTTCGCACTCACCCATCGATGTGATCAGCCTGAGATTTGGCCCCATTAGCGAATTCCGGTGGTGGTTCAGGTGCGGCTGATCCTACCGGGCCATTATTACCCCTCGTACCCTCGCCAAGCACTTCATCCAAGTCAACAATCGGCGCTGTCCCCCTCATGACCGCCTTCCTGACCAGTGAAGGGGATGAGAGCTTTTGATGCTTAATCATATCCGTCGTAGCGCCATAACTGAATGGCTGACTCGTCTGTCTCGCGTGATACGGAATGTCCTCGTCGATAAAGTCAATATTACCGCCAGGTGAGAATGACTTTTTTGACGAATCCTCGTGATTGCTGCTTCTCGATTCATTCTTGAGGGTTCCATAGTTACTCGACAACGCGTAAGGCGGAGAAGACTCCCTTGTTTCACCGTAACTTCGGCACGAATCCTTCAGTGTCGAGTACGTCGAGGTTGGATTACTACTGTAGCTTCGTGTCTCGTGAATGTACATTTTTTCACTGCGATTGCTCGATCTATTGTAATCACTCGGTGGGTCTGGCATCGACTGCAATGTTTATTAAGAACACGCGGTCAACAACTGGGGCTACCCACATGCTGCGCCAATTGGGCGTGACCAAGTTGGATTTTAACGCCTCGTCAAGTAATTTCCGGTAATCGTGAGATACGAAATTGTCAGCAAAAATGAAATTTACGTTTCTACTGTATTTTCTGGAATTGTATTTACTTATTTTTTAGTAAATGTGGAATTTTGGAATTAAATTTTAGATTTCATTGGAATGTCAATAGAATTTGAAAATTTTGCGCTGCAGAGAGACGAGAATTTTCCAGTTTACTGGAATTTGTAATGAAAACAAAGATATCTCCTTTCTTAATTTTTAAGAATTGCTGCACCGATTTTATTCAAAAATTCGAAATATTGCGAAAAATAAATTTTGAAGGAAATTTCAATTTTCAGGTTCCAGTCATACTGAGAATTATATAATTCTCAATTCTCTTGAAGATTTTGGAATTTATTTTTAAAATTTGTACTCATCAAACAAGTTTTAGTGAGAAGACTGATCAAATAGTACAATTTCTCTATCAGTTCGAATGAAGGGTATCCATATTTTGATGAGTATCAATGAACCAGAGTGGAAGCTCACCTCAACTGTCATCATCATATCGTGGAGAAGTTTGTCGAGATCACTGTGCGGGCTATCGGGCTCTGCCTCCGGGGGACTGGGTCGCTGTGGTGGTGCACTGCTGATACCACTGTCCATGGAAACTGTCAGCGGTGAACCGCGAGCAGCACCGCCTGCGCCCTGATGAACAACAGCGTAAAGGGAGCCATCAATGGGTCCACAGGTGTAGCCCAATCCCCTGGGTGAGGTTTGCACCGATGAGCTCGATGGTGGAGGTGGAGATAGTGGTGTATCTCTTCCTTCTGCAATTTTTTATAAAAATTTGTTCTTTCATATTACGAGGTATCATAAAAGCTTAAGATTTCAAGAGTTTGAAAGTATTTTACGATAATTCTCAGAGAGTTCATTTGAAATTATTTAATTGAAATTTGATGCTTTGTAAGTGCTTGCAAAGTTAATAATGATTATTAATCATTTCCATGTAAAAAAAAAGAATATGTAAATTTTCCTCAAAAATAATTGATAATCAACTTTTGGTGACGAGTTGTGACAAATTTTCCTGAGTTTCCTGAGTTCCGAAAAAAGCTCTCATGACTGCGATAAATGTCTGTGAGATATTTGTACATTTGATGAAATTTTTATAGCACACATTTGAATATTGCGTTAAATGTATAAATGTTTACCCAACTAAATGTCAACCACAAAAATAATCTATAATTATTACGAGAGTTAAATAAAAAAGGTCTAAATCTTCCTCAGAATTTCCTGAAATTTCTCCAACTTAATTATAAACCGCAGGAGTAATTCTCAACTACGCTACAAAAAGTGTTGACAATACTATTTCTCTTCTGTTGAATGGGATAAAAACGTCCTCTTCATTCCCCGTTTGTTCTCCCTTCTGTTAAAATATTCCAACAATAATAATTAACTTAAAAAATTGCAGTTATCCCGCATGTCGTAAACCCCGAATGACGTACTAAAAGATTCATCAATAGTTGCGGTAACTCCACAACCACTAAAAAAAAGCCCGCATTCAAATTAATAACGACCGCAAAGCCCATTCTACAAATTATCGATTCCCATAAGGAAGGAGTGCCCGGAGGATCGGCTGATTCTCCGATGGCCCCAGAAACCCGGGATTCCATGTTTCCCCCGTCAATCATCGATCTTATCACGATTAAACCTCACACGTCGTTAATACCCCCTTCAACTTGGCCACTTTCACTGTCTTTCACGCTAGTTAGCACTCGACGTATCACGTTTTGTTGGCAATTATCAGGCGTCATTCTGGGAATACTAGGGACAACAAGAAGCCACGATAATTAACGATCATTGGATCATTGAATCTAGATCAACGATTTTCCCAGTAATTAAAGGGATAATCAAGCCCCCCCGCCCTCTCAAACAAAAAAAGAAGGGAGAAATGAGAGGATGATCATGTGTGGTCAATGGTTATTACAACGTAATTCCACTAATAAGTGCTTGACGTCGAGATGAAACCGAGAAAAGTGGCGGTGTTCTCTGGCATTTTTACTCTTTCAACAAAAAGTGGGCAAAAATACGGGAGGGAAGAGGGTTTAAAGAGGAGGAAACGTAAAAAGTGGGATGACTAGAGAGTGAAGCAAAGTGGCTGGCGGTAAAACGATCCCGGCGGCACTTTTGCCATTAGCCTCCTGACGTCCTCGGTATATGCAGTCAGCACTCGAGCGATTTGCGTGAAACTACCGGCCTCCTCTGGGGCTAGATGATTATAATGCCATTGTATTGATTCATGAGTTGTTTCCTTTTCATGGTAAATTGTGCGGTATCATCCACTAATATTTTTCAATTGTTGTAGTCGTTGGGGATTATGAAAACTGGGAGGAGATCGTGGAATTGTTCTCATTTTCAGGAAATCATCAACTATTTTTAAATTGTTGGAAAATTACATATGAAATTTCAAGAAAAATATCATGAAATTTTCAATAATCAATTTTAGTGCGTTAGTGAATTCGTTTAGTAACACATTCCATGGAAATGATATTGACCTTTTATGGTTTAACGGAATTCAACAATTCACATAATTCATTAAGTGTGAGTAAAATAGAAAAATTGTTAATTCAATGGTACCCTCCGGAAAATTACTAATCAAGTGCTCATCAAATATTCCATTTTTATCCACCAATAATCATTAAGACGAACGAATAAAAAATGAGTGAAAATGAAATGGGAGGAAGTTGAATGGTTCCTGATGGCGTGCAAGCTGTATCTGGAAGTTGAGATCGATAAAATTGGCGCGATTCGTGAGCACGGATTAGCCAGAGGGCGAAGCCCGAGTATATCGGCATCGCGTATCTTCTAACGGCGTTGGCTTTCGTTGGAAGTTTTGCAGCTGCAACATTGCAACTTCTCCACAGCGAGAGAGGTCTCCTCCTCCTCGTGTCGCACTGAGATAAGGCTCACTCGAGTGTTGCATTGGCGGAGGAGCCCGAGAATTTGCATTTCGCATCTTCAAAGAACAATTCCTAGAGTTACCAGCGATGAGAGACGATCCAGCAATTTCTTTACTTTTCGCCTGCATTAATTCCACTGGCTATGGTTTGTTTGGCTATTTATTGATATTATGACCCGATCAGTGGACATCTGGGTCGCGGATTATTAGTCGTCATTCGGTATCACATCACGTCGATGAAACAATTGATAATGCCCGGTTGTCCGAGTGAATTTATCCACGCGTTGCAATAGTGTGCATTGAATTTTGATGAGGCTAAAATCCCTGTATCACGTATCATCTTGCGGTTAATTGCATCTTCCTGGGGCTGTTCATTGACAAGGGCCGGGAGAGGGGGAGGAGGGATTTTTTCGTTGTTAGGAAAAAAATGTGATGTACCGGTCAGTTGACTCGAGACTTTTCAGAAAATAACGTTAAATTTTATGTACGGGAAAAAAAAATAAGTGAAAGTTCAGATTTTGATTTCCAATCGAAACCTGAGTATTCAAGAGCAAATTGTAATGAATTTCAAATTGACGTACAAATCGGGAAATATATTTGCGTTTTTTTTTCAATTAGAATTGAACTTGGATTAATAGTTTTTATGTATTGTAATAAATCTGCATTTTTGGATCGGGAAATTCGCAAAAATTTCGGGTAATTCTGATGAGTACAGAATTTTCTGAAAAATGTTTGTCGTTCATTAAAGGTGACTTTTTGATTAGCATAGCTCTTCATCACACGAGAAAAAATGAAGAAACCTGTTGGCAAAAATCTAAATGTCATGGACAGTTGACTATGGATTATCAGGGAGAGAGTGGCGTTAAATTCTGTTCGCGGAGAAAAAAATTCTGAACTTCCAGAAATAGTTTGATACTTTCAATGAAAACAGAACTAAATTATGCAGAATTTTCACTTTATTTGAATTTTTCTAGTTACTCTGAAATATCTAAACTGAAATGTGCATTTTCAATTAAATTTTCGAAACAATTTTGAACATTAAACGACGAAGTTTGATACGATTTCAGTGCATAAATCTTACACTGCGAGAAATATCCACCATGCGATAGTAGTTGCTTCATTTGTCCCACAATTTTTCTTCGATTTTTTCCCCATCACTCGATAAAAAAAACCGCTTCATTTCCCGATGGCAGATCGATAGGATTACCCACTCATTCCACTCCTCGATTTATCGTCTACGTTTATCAACGCAAAACGAGTATTTCTGGCTGGAAGAATTCAATGGCATAATTTATGATCAACTCTCAGATTGTCGCGGCTATTAAACTGATGACGACGAACAAAAAAAAGAAGAGGAGTCACTCGATTTTTGAGAGATGGCGATGCTAAAAGAAGCAAAGCTATTTATCCATCCGATCGAAGGTCATCGGCGAGGTGAAGCGGTACATAAAAGGGGGAGCGAAAAAAAAAATTTGAACTAAAAGTACCAGGGGGAGAAACGAGGTGAAGGCAAAGAGGGACTGATCGAATTATACCAGTTTGATGGCGGGGGCCTTATAGAGATTCACGAAGGACTATTTTTCGTGGGTTTACGCGTGTGTGAGTACGTCAATCCCTCAGTCACAATCTCACGAATAACAGAGTGTGTGAAGGAGACGTGAGTCGTTTAAATTCAGGCCCTTGTAGTCACAATAACACTGACATTATTTGAATGACGATGCCGTGATATTTTATAATACCCAACGACAAATCAATTTATGAAATGATTCAAAGAAGTCGAATGTCAATCATATCGATAGTGGGCCTTATTGTTGCAATTGAACTTACGGAAAATTACAATTGTGTCGATTTGATTAAGAAATTTGTAAAATATCTGAAATTACGTATTCTGAAGAAAATATTCTGAATCTCGAAATTTTTAAGCAGCTGGAAGACGGCAATTCTTCAATTTAATTCCCCTTTTGATGGAAATGCGAATATTCAATAGCCAATGGGGATGAATTTTTATTAAATGATGAGAGGAGAACAATCACTAATTGAGAATACAATCATCCGATTTTTTATTATGGTTATAAAATAATTGAATTAACATTCAGTTTAGTTTACTTCAGTTTGTAGAATGATAGAAGAATCTAAACGCCATTTTTCAGTTTACAGAGATTGATTCTCCTTCTTTACATTACAATTCGAAACCATTGAAATTATACGAAAAATTGACAAGTAATTTTGGGATGAGTGATATCGACTTCGATTTAGAGAAAAGCAAATCCGATTTCACTGAAAATTCAATTAAGTTTCAAATTTTTAAGCAGTATATCAACAATTCCTCAATGTACGTGACTTTTCGATCGAAACATGCATTTGGAGTACCAAATTACGTTGGATTTTCAGATGATGAAAAATCTAGTACACTTCCACGAATTCACCATCAATAAATTATGTCTGAAATTTCGAAAAATAGTTTATAATTTTTACCAACTGTTAATATGAGTTTAACCTAGTCTATGAATCCCTCGTTCCCGCCTCATGAATAGTAAAATGTGTGAAGTAGGCGTTACCCGTTGAAATTCTGGCCCCAGTACTCACATAAAACCAACATTATTTGCCAGCCGATGCCATAGCATTCGATGATTCACATAAACAAATCAATTTGCGTAATGAACCCAGGAATTCCCATCTCAACTCATCGGGCATCGGTCTCTATCTTGTCACCCTAGCGTGAGGAACAATTGCGATTCGTCCCACTTGCGGTCAATAGTCACTCAAATGTTTTTAAAAAAACCGTGGGAATAAGAGTCACGAGGCACTCGGTAAGCAAGCAGAAACGACACTGCAACCATCGAACGTTTGGCTCTCATTCGCGTACCACCACTACCACTAAAAAAACGGCAACACGAGAAATGATCGTCATTGGGCGTGAGACTTCCTACGCAAGAAGCCACTTCACCAAGTGCCAACAACATGCATCCAACCAATTCAAACAAATATTCCATTTAATTATCCACCAAACTCTTCAGCCATCCTCAGACAATTGACTTCCTGGATACTTAATTTTTATTGTACTCAGTTATTTTTTTTTTCTCTCCCCCTTTACAGTTAACCTGGAGGCGACTTGCAGAAGAGGTAAATAAACAGAGACGAAGGGGAACCGAGGAGAGGGGAATCCCCTGTCTTTTACCAGTTGAACCGGCCACCAGTCGCCAGTCCTTCTACGGCAAACCTCTGGCCAACTCTCCGGCTAGCCTGAACGATCACTGCTGAACGAGGGAATATCGCGGAACGTCCAAATCGGTGACAAGATATTTAGAGGTTTTGCCTTGGGGAGACAATCTTAAGATTGGATTGGTCGGGGTAGTCGACTTGTGTGGGTGGGTTAAATGAAATGTCGAAAGAATGGTAATTGGTTGAAAAACGAGATTGTATGGTAATTTCATTGAGATTGAGAAGTCTAACAAGGAGTTTGAGCAAAATATCGAAAATTTAAAGTGTCTCGTAGACTTTGTACGAGTGAATTTGCAAATTTAGATTGAGATAAAAATTAATTCCAGTTTTCATTCCCGATTTATGGAAATTTTCAATCGTATTCATTACCAAAAATTGATCTGATCGAACTTCTTCGATGTTCGTTCAATTATTCTTCCTCGTAAAATAATTGAGCTGGAATTCCATGAAATCTGCAGCCAATATTTCAGAACATCCAAATGGACGGCAGGATATTTACAGTTTTTGTCGCGAGGCGACAACCTTACGATTGGATTGCTCCAAGTACCAATGGTTGCGTAGGTGTAACCCTCTTTCATTTGTGAAATGAAAAAGAAAAAAAGTATCGCTCGGGAGAGAAGAACAGAAATAGATGGGCTATTCATGTTTAAACGAAAGTTGTTGGAATTCTGGACAAATATTTGCCCGGAGTTTTCTCAGAATGAAAGAGTTTTGGGGAAATCCGGGAGAGGATGAGAAACGTTAAGTGATAAAGGGACTATTGGGCATTGTCATCACGAAATTTCGAGGGAGATCGATTAGGAAATGGAGACGGGGTCGGGGTAATGAATTATTCATGGAATTGCGGTTGGCAGCTGGTTGAATCTCGCAAAGGGATCAGCGGAGATACTTCCGAGTGAGCATTGTCGTTGGAAAGCCAGTGGCATACCTACATTTTGTGGGTGGACATACGTGACTTTCAGGTTCAGAGGAGACGGGTGGAAACGAGGAGGAGGGGGCGTGGCAACGCTTTTTCACACCTGCTATTTGAAACAGCGGTTCAGAGGACGAGATGGGAATGCGATGTTGGAAATTTTCAGCTGACAATTTCTGACAATTACGAAAAAAAAATCTTGATCTTAATCTTTTACCTTTATCTTGACACTTATCATTTCAAGCCGAGACTTTCGGAGGTTCATCTGAGAGATTTCACGCTGAGGCCAGAAAATCTGAGTCTGAAATTCAAGCGGTGATTGAAATTTCACATAAGAGCCAATTTTTCTATTTGTCGTGATAAAAAAATTGGATTTTGATTCAATTTCCAGTTGAATTTAAAATTTAATATTTATTAAAAAATTTCTCCTTTGAATTAAAGTCAATATCGCCTTTCTCAAAATTAATAGTACGACAGTCCATGAATATGCAGTTTTTTTTCTATGAGTATGAGGATATTGTACAGAATTTGAAGTGGAAGTGGTAAGAGACGTGCAAGAAATATATGAATGTTATGGGATTTATGGGTTATACGAAAATGATATACGAATGGAGTAGAAATTTCACTCGTTTATATAACCGTATCCTCAATAATGGATTCCAAGCCATACTTTGGATTAACGGACGAATTATGCTCCCAATGTAGCTGCGAAGCGTAAGGGATTTGAGAATAATCATTTAGTCCACTTCACAAAATAAAAAATATATATTCAAGATTTACGTAGTTTGATTAATGAACCGGGCTAGAAATAAATCAAGGGAAAATCAGTTTTAAACTTCACGATTACTTCAACTTAGATGAAAAAATATATATCGATCATTTCTGGATTAATAACTTCGTAAAAGGTACGACGAACGTGGAATGAGAAAATTTGATAAGATTTTAATTATCGATACTCGGGTTGAAATCCAAGTGCCTACTCTGAAGATGAACGCTACAGAATCTATGGGAAACTGTATTTGGCGGAATGCACTGGAAATTCTGCACATTTATATAACCGTGTCCTCAGTAATTGACTTGAAATAATTTGAAATTGATTGATAAATGAAGCACTCAATAGTCGCGAAGTTTATGGGAGTTAAGCAGCCTGATTTTCTCCACTTGACGTATTAAAAAAACATTAACATTTACGTAGTCCGATTAACGAATTGTAAAAATAAATCGCTGGAAATACGTGGTTTTCTTCATGATTTTTGGAATTTCAAATTTGAAAAATATATTGACCGTTTCTTCCAACAAGAATTTTAAACGAAATTTACTATAGGAGTTTCGGGCATTTAATTGTCCAAAACAAATGTGTTTGGTGGAATTATATTTTTTCCAGTGTAAACCTGTTGATTTCAATACCTTAATAAAACAAATAGGAGTTGCCGCCTTTGGATCAACTCCTTTGGGGTTGTTAATCTTTTTTTCTTTTTTACTTACCTACCAATTGCATTGGCAGTAGGCTTCCAAATGGATACATGGAAATGTTTTTTCAATATATTCAACAAATTAAATTCTCTTTCCAGAATCGCAATTGGTTTAATTAAAGTCTAATCAAACTTTTGAGGAAACTTTAACTTAGTAGTAAACTTGAATAGATAATTTCTTTTGCAAGACTCCTGATGTGTACATTATAGCTTGTGCAAAAATTGAGATATCGGTCGCCTACGATGGTTTTTTTTGCAGTCAGGTAGAAGACATCGAAACGAATTTGTAGAAAGAAAAAAATATTGAAATTGGCGGCGTAGTTCTTGACTTATTGCACACAAAAAATGTTTACAGAAGGTCGAATATACTACAAAATACTCAAATGCACGCTCTAACAACTACTCATGTGATGGAGTTCATTTTCAATTAGAAAAATTATTATTGTAAGAGGAACCTTTTGTCAAAATTTCAAGTTGATGTCTCAATTTTTGCGCAGGCTAGAGTAGAGTATGATTATAAGGATTTTTATGAAAAACAGAGGAATAGGAATATCTTAAAAATGATTTTTAATTCATGCAGATAGTAAGAATCGGAACGTATGTTTTGACAGAGAAAAAATCAAAATCGATTGACTCGCTTCGAAGATATTAGCGTCAGGCGATTTAACAATTACGAATTGAAATTGAAATTTTGCACAAAGTTAGTCTCAGTTAAGTACTATAATCGAACAAAATTTCAGATTCTTTTAAAAAGTGAATTAATTAATTAGTCAATTGATTACTCAATTTCCAAAAAAAAAAATCTGCGTTTTCAATTGCAATTCGAGAATGTGAAAACAGTACGGTTACAATCCTTCCATTTAAAAGAAAAAAAAAAGAAAATTGTGTCTATAACTCCATACAACTTGAGAAATATGGAATGAGAAACCTTGATAGGGTTTTAATCATCGGATACCCACGACAAAATCAAAGTGAACTTCCTACTTCGAGGATAAATGCCACACAAATCATGGAAAACCGTATTTAGATTGTGAAGGAATAATGGATGTTGATAAATGTGGGTGGTTTCACGACGTATGGATTTCCGATTAACACTGGATAAAGTACGAGCGACGAAGCAGTAGATGACGTTTGAAAATTGTAGGTACTTTGGGGAGTGCCACGTGTTACAATAACATCACTGCTGGCTACTTATTCTCGTTGCTGTGGACGGTCGTTCATGTGTAACCGCTCCTCATTTTCAACGGTCCGAGGAGGATAAAGCGGAAAAGTTGGTCATCAGCCCTACGGCGAAACCTGAAATTGCCTCTTTCAGAGTGAAAAATCAGGAAACTGTTTATTTTCAATCTCGGCGAGAGATGAAAACACTGTTTTGTTTGTTTTGGATTTAAAAGTGAGGTGGATCTCTCTGTTTTTATTATCTAGACCGAGAGCGTTTGAGGGATCGTCCTTGTTCATCACTCGCTGGATCTTCCAATTGCGTCGCTATTGTTTTCCTCTCTCATAACTTTCTCCCTTTAGTGTCACGAGATTTTTTTTTCAGGGCAATAATTATATCGGATTACTCTCGGTATTTTCGTACCTCCGTCAACATTATCCCTGGTAGCTCGGCGAGCGTAGGAAATTGGCGACGTTAACCCTGTTGTTTTCTGGAAAATTAACGAACTGACCGCAGACTGAATGTTAAAATCCAAACATGCCGGGTGTAACGGTAGCTGACAAAAGTTCAAACAATCGGGTCATACCAAGCCTTCTTCTCTTTCAGTTTACAAACTGAAATACATCCCATATTTTTTTGAGAATTAACAAGTTGGTTATTAACAAGTTTCCAGGGGAAACCGAACCCTAGTGTCTACAGAAACTTTGAGAATTGTCGTTTTTCTCACAATTATTTATTTTTGTGATGGAACTACATCATTGACTGCATAAAGTACTGATCGAGTGAATGGAGCAGTTTCATACCGAAAAATTGATAATTGTGGGAGAAGAGACAATTCTAAAATCTGTTATAGACACGAGGGTTTCGTTTCACCTTAACTTGAGATGAAACCAATATATAGAATATTTCTCACCTAGGGAGGAAAAGTAGACAAGCCGGCTTCACGTGCAAAATTACGATCTGAGCCGGAGGCGAGGGTTGTAGGCATGTGGGGAATACTTGTCTGATTCTCCTCCTGAGGGTTGACTATGATTTTTCCGCTAAAATGAACAAAAGTGAGCGTTCCTAACCGAGTGAAGCGAGGAGTAGATTACATACCGTGGTCAGTAAAGTAAAGAATATCTCAGATCACATGTAATTGTCGGCCGAGGCGAAGCCGAGGTCAACAATCATGTGATCTGAGGCTTTCTTATTTACTGGCCAAGGTGCGTATACTATTTTTCTGCTGGACATAACTGGAAAGTGGCAACTTCGTTTAGCGCAGTGGCCCGAAAGTTGACACTTTCCGGCCGGAGGGCAAATTAGTATATTACACTACAAGGGCAGAAAGTTGAATCACCTGCACTGCCCTCGGCTTCGCCTCGGCATCATGACGCGCAGTTCAGGGATTTCAACTTTCTGCCCTTGTAGTGTAATATACAATTTTGTCACTGCTGCTACGTTCAGCCCGTGTCGAAAAGTGCCTTTTCGTTTACTAGTAAACGAAAAATGGCATAGTTCGCCACTCCCTGAACGTAACTAACATCACTAACAAAAAATATAGTTCGGATACACGTGCGACGGGGTGTTTGAACTCGGGTGATTGGCAGCCCTTGGCTTCGCCTCGAGCCGCCAACTTCACACTCGTTACCACCCCGTCGCACTTGTATCGAAATATACTAATTCCATCCGGTATGCAAACTGAAGTACATGCACTGGTTTCAGTATCCAGACGAGAGCTTTTGTTTATCCAGTTTCACTCTCAATTTTTCTTGTATTATTCACGGGACTTATTTCAACAGATTACTGTCGGCTTTTTTGTACTTCTCACCGTCAACATTGTGTCTGATATCTGGACAAAAATAGAAAATTGTCTTGTTAACTCCGTTCAATTGTAATGAATTAACAACTGGACCACCTGCAGAGAGAAGAAAACTAACTTTGCCAATTAAATATTCTCCGCTCAAGAATTTAAAGCTAGATTTTATGGGGAATTTCTTGTCATATCGTTGTCTAAATAAATATTTGATGGGTAGAACTTCATTTTGTTCTCAGTGTAAGAGACCTTTCAGTAGGCAGCAGCCAACGCACAAGAGAAGAAAGAATTTCCTCGTAAAAGGAATTTACATTCGTAAAAATACAAACTTTCCATTCGACTATGCAAACTGAAATCCATCCCTCGGTTTTTATGAGTGAAGATTGCTCCCTGTTCATCATCTGCTGCATCCCCGGTTGCATTCCCATTGTTTACCTTCCTCATAACATTCTCCGTTTACCGTCACCCCGGATTTTTCATCTATTTTTCGAGAGAATGATTTCAACGGATTATTCTCTTCATTTTCGAGCCTTCCTCAGTCAACCCTGATAACCCACCGAGACTAGAGAACAGCGTCTTTAACCCCGTTGTTTTCTGGAGAATTAACAAGTTGACCGCTCAAACAGATTCCCCAGCGAGTGAAAGAAAAAAAAATGGTAAAAATCTAAACTTTCCCGCCGTAACGGTAGTTGACAAAACGGGATCGCTACCATTTTTGGACTGAAATCACTGTTGTAGTTGAAAGAGTCACGACAGAGAGAAGAGATACTCAATCTCCTTGAGGATAATATCAAGCGTTTATCTACTCACCGTAGAAAATTGTTTCAATTTTTCAATTATCTCTTACTCGTTGTAAGTGCACACCAATAAATCACAACCACAATTCATTAGTTTACTTTTTCTTCCCTTTCTGCGATTGAATTAACAAAAAATTCACTTGAGTTCCTCAATCTCTCTGACCTGAAACCACCGCTGGTGCAGACTGACGGTTTAGAAAACTCGCAAAACCCGTGAAGCTACGCATTTTCCCCCCTCACTGGCCGCTGCAGGCGCCCAGTAGCCGAGAATAAACCTCGTGAATTTCCCCTACTCTGGCCTGACGAAAAAAAAATAGAAACCAAACGAAAACCACCTAGAGATTTAAACCTCCTGGCAACACGATTTTAGATTTAATTTTCCGTTGTAAATTGCGTTTTCAGAGATGAACGAAAATAGAGGGTACGGAAATAAACGAGAACACTGGAAAATCGAATGGAGGAATAATGCATTTTAAATTGATGTGACCCAAATGCGCGACAAGAGTTCGAGCGCAATTAAATAAAAAAAAAGGAGTGCACCAGGAGCGTCTGCCCCTCCAAAATAGAATCTCCAAAAATGTGTTGAAGTCAAGCGAAAAATCCAAGTGACGCAAATGATGCACTTCAGTTGAATAAACCCATTGAACAGACACTTTACCGGTTATAAATTCCTGGGAATCCCCTAATTGTCTCGTGTGTAAATTGACTTACCATCGTCGCTGATCTCTAAGTTGCTGTAGCTGTCCCAGTGAAGAATGGGATCGTGATGTGCCGATGCATGAGGCACAGCGGGTGTGGGTGCTGGTACTGGACCATCTAGACGTTTAGCATCGCTCGAGAAGTACAATGTCACGACACTGTCCGATGGACATCGTGGATCGTCGCATGCAATGTCGAGCTCGGATCGAGGAAAACTGACAACATTTTCCGTTATTACACATGTGTGGAACTGAAATCAGAAAAAATTCCAGAACTGAACGAAGACTCTTTCATATTTGACCCAGAGACAAGATAATTTGATTCACGTTATAAGATTACTCCACTATACAGTATAATTACGACCCGAGTCAAGTAGTTATGTTGTTAATTAATGTAAACTGTAAAAATCTTATGTTCATAAACTTAAGCCGTAGAACCCACTTTGGGAGATGAAATCTGAGAGATCTACCAAAAATTTGAGTACTGTCAAACGACTCTCAATGTATTTTCACACGAGATTTGACATGAAGATTTTTCTATATTCGATTGTGATCGATATATACTCACATTGAAAGTAGTTAAACGTTTTATTCCATACATGTTTCTATTAAACACTTTCCCAGAGCCTTGCAATGAATTTGAGATAGGATTCACCAAGATATAAGGAATTCATGGGTTTCTCTAGACTGGGGATCTCCCGACCATTAAATCCTGTTTCTACAGCTAACAGGCTCTCCAATTTAAGAAATGAAACGTTTAAATCAAGATATCCCTCCGAGTATTGAAGAATAACATTTGTCATCTTACCTGCAATGAAAACATTGCTTCTCTGCTCTGTTTCGAGTAAACCCTGTGATAACACTTGACAAGAATATCGCCTCGCAACCTCAATCCACCAAGATTGACAGTAAACTCTCTAGCATTGGTCACTGAGTAAAGATCGGATGTGTAAACCGGTGTAAAGCCCTCATAGACTTTGAGAAAGGCTCGACAACCAGTTGGCTCAAACAGTGGCACACCAAGTACTGTGACGTGAGTGAGATACAGTGGCGACGGATTAATTCTCAGCGATCCTGATAGAAGCCCACTGAAGTACTCGATGTATCTGGTGAAAAATAAAATTAATGCAAATAAACGAATTATCTCAATTGCCGATCAATGCTCGAGCGGCAATTCCAATTACGGGGGAATCTTTGGATTTGGTCGGGAAAAAAATTAACCAAGCTCAACGTTATTTTTTCGTTTGATCGTCATAATCAGAGGAAGATCACCCACTGGGAGAACTGGTTCCTTAACAAAGTGGAGAAGCCAGGTCCGAGCACATGGTTTCGTCAATTACTGGGTTATTATCGTCATTATTCGCATGCAACCGCCAATCAACCAATGTTTCTCTAGTTCATGACTTCGCCCACGTTCACTGGTCAAGATTTTTAACTGAAATGTCTCGTACAGTTCTTGGAAATTGTTATTATATAGTTTACACTGATATTCAGAGGAATTGAGACATTGGAATTTCAACATTTGGGAGCAAAATGCATATAAATATTATCTTGAATATTGATTCCATCAAAATTCATCTAAGTTTTAAATTTTTTGTTTTTTTCTCGTAAAACTGTTGGACGTTATGATGTTTTTATTTGAAAATTCCTGAATTGCATTTTTTTATATTATCTCCTGATAGTGCAGTTAGCAATGAAGAAGATTATTGAAGATGGACACATGGAAAAATCTAGTAGATAATCGTTATTCACGCATTCAAAAACATACCTGCGATGTGAGGGTACCCTGAGGGCGCCGATCTTGTCGTCCAGGAACCTCCGCATTGCGTACCTATCGAGTGCCTGATCACGTCCCCCACATATGCTGCTGTAGTTCATGTACGCTGACACGGCAACGCCCAAGCGCTCCTTTCCACCCCTGTTGAAAAGAGCCGTTTGAGTACAGATGGAAATGAGACAGTACTCAATTAACCTCTGTAATTATCTCTTTCTATTCATAATTAAGCAATTGTGAAATCACCTGGCGTGAAGTACAACGACACGATTAGGCGCTTCGTTGAGCCAGGAATCGAGTTCCTTACAGAGAGCACACAGTCTCTCCAGGCTTGGCGCTAATCCGTGGGGCCAGCCGCATTCTCTCGTATTTGATTCGTGACGTCCTGGTATCGACAGATTAAATATCTGAAATAAATTTTTACGCGTCAGACCTCGAGGAAGTTTACAGGATTTGCCTAGCGAAAGTGCACATTTCATCCCATTAAGAAATGGACCCGCAATTTACGAGATTATCGTGAAATTTTTTTAGTTCAAGGGATTTTTTTTCGTGCTAAGAAGTGAAATGACTCAAATTGCTGACCATTAGAACGAAGTGGATCAAGAATTGCAGGCTTTGGTATTGAACGAGAGCAGAAGCTATGAAATCAAAATCGTTAGTCACTCTTCAAATCTAATCATTGCTTGCCATCAATCACAATAACTTTTTCAATGTTCCAGAAACGATAAAAAATATTAGTTGAAAAAAAAAAGGATTGACTGAGAGACGTCTCGATACCGACCGATTAAAGACCTCCAACGAGTTCTCAAAGCATCAGATACCGCGGGAATTGAGGTAATTCGCGTGGCGAAAGTGGAAATTCCCTCCCTCATTAAGAGATGAACACGAAGTTGACAAGATTAACTCACTCACCATGTAATTATCAGCGTGCTTGCCCCGTAGCAAATTGGTCGCGTGTTCGAGGACACCCTGGCTATCATCTCTGTACCACAGGGCAATAATTCGTTCAGTGACGTAGCACAATTCCATGACCTCACTGACTCTCCCCGGTTTGCCGGTTGTCGTGATACTTGCATCAGCCCCAACACCCGGTGTTCTAGATGAAGACGAAGATACTTTGTGCACCTGTTGTGAGGAATATTAATTCAATAAGAGTGAGTGAATGAACGATGATGATAATTTGAGATACTGAGTAACGAGGTTCAAGTGAAATTTATTTATAATCGAGGGCATTTTTGCACGATTCGAGGTTAATTAAGATAACCTTGGTGTACGTGGGCGCGTAAAGAATCCTGACGCGCTGGATCTTCCGCATATTGAGGCGGGTCTCACCCGGAGGGCGCACACTCGATATCAAATATCCCCCCCTGTAATTCGCGTCTAACGAGCAACCACCGTTACCATCTCGAGTCGAGAAGATAGATTCCCGGAGGGTTGAGTCTTAAACATTACCACCGAATGCCCAACATTCAGAGCACCAGGAGACGACTGACTTCGGTCTCTGATAATACCTCTGCCTCGCCTCTTGAAGAATCCAAAGTAGGGGAGGACTCGCATCCTGATTGGCTTCTGTTCTCTCAGTCTGGTTCATTTGGAATCGCGTGCAAATCGAGTCAACGATGTAGAACAGGCGATTTTTCGTTTCCTGTCGTTGACTATTCTTCTTGGTAATTCCGTCACGGCGGAACTGATGTACAAACGTGTGTCAGGTGTAGAGGCAGTGGCAAGTCGTCATTCTGGTTAAGGTTGTATGCATGAATTGTAGATTTGCCAACTGATGAAATCAGTCTCTTGTCATGACCTCAAGATTAGTCAAGGTCTGCGGGTGATTTTTGCATGGATAAGAGATGTTGGGAATTGACAAGGCATTCCGTCTAATCCATCTTTGCTTGGCAGGTTACCTTTGGTTCGTTTTATACTGTTAGTGTTTCTTCAGTAGTTTTTCGTTTGGCATATTGTAATTTTGTGATTGATTGGAAGGTTCACGTGAAATTCTTATTATTCTTGAGAAAATATTATGGCGTTTACTTTAATTCTTACGGAATATAATTTTATATCGTTAGTCGAATGCGTCGGTAAATCTATTTTCGAGTTTGGCAATGCCGAAAATTTTACTCAGCATCTGGAATTAAATGGAAGGAATGTCCAGAAACTCCATCATATCTCTTGAAAGCACATTTTAATGTCATTGTGGGTGATAAATGACATATTCTCACGATAGTTATGCATCTCCATCTAATAATTTTAAATATACGGACTTTTTAAAATTTGTTTATAATCTGAAGTCTTTTTGAATCTTTAGACATTTTACAGTACACTTCATTGCATTTTTATGAGCACTTCACTGAGCAAAATTGCAATCATTGAGATTTGTATTTGAATTGTAAACGGCATTCCGAGCAAAAACTCATTCAGTAGATATTGTTTCGATAAAAACACCCAGACCCGATGATCCACATCTCATAACGGTAGGAAGGCACTCGCAATTCCGAGTAATTCAGGGCAATTCGCGTCATGTCTGGGGGAGAGGGGGGGGGGGCAAGTCAAGAATTCTTATCTCGTCGGGGTATCACCCGCTGGGTAGATACAGGGGTGGCCAGAGATTCATACAACTTGAGGAGCAAACGTAAGTCGACGTAATAGCAATTTCACACGTGAAGCGTAACGGTAGAATGGATTTATGGTTGTGCAGCAGTTTTCGCGGGAGAGAAAAGAGTATTTTTTCATTGCACATGTGGGGCCCTATAATGGCATATACTTCAGGGACACGCGGCAACTCACAACACGGTTATAGCATCATAAATGTTTATTTTTAGAGACTGGTGCGCCGCAGCTTCCCGTGTAAAAACGATTTTTGGTATTTTTTTCAACCGGGGGAGAGGCAAGCAGCTTTTGAATATTTCATCGCGCGTGGTGGCTTGAGCAATCGTTAAATTTTCAATCTACGGCAGCTGCTGATATTAATCGTGGGGCTTTTCGCACGCAACACAATGAGCATTCTTGAATTTTAATTGTTGTTGATTGTTACGTGTCATAAGAGCGAATAAAAGAGATTTCATTCATGTTGTACAATTGAGTTGTTGTGAGTTCACGAATTTTCTGTTTAGCTCCAGTTGTTTGGGAGGCTCAATCAATTTGAATATTTTCTTTTATTTCGATTAGATTTCCTAAAATTGGCATGATTGCCATTATTTACATATGAGAAACATGACAATTTTTCAACAATTTTTTACCAAACGACGTTAAATTTACGCAAAATGTTGAAAAATTATGTCTCAAAATGGAATGAGCAGAATCGATGATGAAAATAACGTAACTGGGACGTAAGTAACTGGGAATTATTTCTGATAGAATTCCACCAACGGTTTGTGTCCGAAATCCCCCCATTTCAAAGTGTTTTACTACCACTGGGGACGAATAGTTTTCGCGTTTGAAATGTAAATACACCGTCCAATGGCGTGTTTTCTCACGGAATAAATGAAGCTAGCGTGGCGGCCAGCGGCTCAATGACGCAACAAGCGAGGCCGAGAAGATACGTACATGGGAGTAAAAAATAACGAATAGCAAAGGGAAGAGCAAGGAGTGTGGGGAGTACCTCGCGGAGAGGCTTGTTTCAATATTAAATATTTGGTGAAGAAATTTACGGGATGAATCGCGTTGGCTTATCACTGGTGCGATAAACCGCACTAGCACTCTTGGGTGTATCTCTTTCTCTCTCTCTCTCCGTGTTTTAGCATGAAAATGGAATATTTCTTGAAGGGGTTATTAATTTGATTTACCACATGTTTGACGATGGGTTTTGCCGTGACACGAGGGTGATCGTAGCCTCCATTGTTCTGAAACGAAAATAATGAAGATTATATTAATGCGCAGACAAACTCAATGCAAATATTTTTTTAAATATCTTCTGTTGTGAATTAATGAGTTGAAGATGAGATGACTGTGAGATGATGTGTTTGAGAGGAGGGGTTAATCACTCATTAAATTTTTCTGATATTAATTCCATTTCATTTTGGATCTTTTACCTACTTGTTTTTCTTATTCATTCGTTATTTTCAACAATGTCAAAAGTTATTTTTATTCAACTATTGGAAAAAACTAAAATTTTTTAAACAATTATCTAGGAAGTTACAATAGCAATGGTTTTTAACAGGGGAGTATAAATTTTCCGGAGAAATTTAATTCAATTTCGGGAGATAAACTGCTTAAATTTTGACAGAACACTTCGAATCCTTCTCCCTTCACAGCAGTTTCTCTACTCTTTAAATGTCCAAACTTTCAAATTTCTACAAAATCTATAAATATTTTAAAAAATTCCGATTCCCCAGACTTCCAAACTCTTGATACACCCGTAGCAATCGTCCCCTCAATCAACTCGGCTCTTCCCGCACTCAGAATTCCCCATAAATTTCCCCCATTCCAACCAGAAAAAAAATCGGGAGAAAGTAACATCGCGCACGTGCGTAACACGCACCTCGCGTTCAATGTGAAGTGCCGTATGCCAAACAGTGAAGGCGATACGATGCAGAAGTGTCTCAGTCTCTTCGTTCAAGGCTACCTCATCGTCCTCATGTAAGAGCCGATGATTCCGATTGTTGTTGGGATCGTATCCTCCGTACCGGCAGCAACGGGCACGTAGCCAGGCCCGGGACAGGGAGTTGCCGCTGGAATTTGTCATTTCTCCCTCGTATCACTGAAATCCGTTTTAATTCTCCTTTCTTCGCGCCCCAACTCCCCCCTCCCCCTCTTTCTACGGATCCCCGGGAAAACGTGACGATCGGGGACGTCAAAGTGCGCAAATAATTGTACAGCACAGCCTTCGCCTTTCACCGTTAATCTCCGGGGTATCTCAATCGTGTGGAGGGGGAGGCTAATTCTGCTACCCGTGAGATTTTATACCTTGCGGCACGCGTGTCACTCGCCCACGTTGATATGCCACTTGGGTGGCACTAAAATCCTAGTGAACACTCCATGTCTTTTCGTTTTGTCGTTGTTATACATTTTGTTTTTTCCACCATATTTAACAAATCGTATTCACAATTCTTTTTTCTATTCAATTGCCTTTTATGTAATTTAAATAATTTGTATTTGATTAATTTTTAGTGTGTTATTGTTGTATCCAATTATCTGCTTTGAATGCATTTAATTGATTTATTGAGTTGGAGTGAGTGCGTATTTCCCGCCCGCACAATTAAACTGACACATCAAGGATTATCCGAGAAAGGACCTCCCGACCTGGGTCAACTGGAGGCCGAGAGACCAACGACTGCGCCGCTCAGGCATGGGGTAGTGCCGCGCCCGGTCCGATGCGGCTGGATACAGGGGATGATTACCCCCTCCTCCTTGGTCCTACATGGAATATCCGTGAGGATGCGTTGCTACGACAACGGACGCGAGAGCGCGCCCGCGCTACCGCTCACGCAGACTCAATTCCCGTGTCGCTCTTGCACCCGCCAAATCCAATTTTCCTTTTTGTTGGATGTTCTTTTGTTTTTAATTGGATTGTAATGGGGAGTTTTTTTTCCTGTCGGCGGAAGCGGGTGACCTTTCCGGGATCGTTTGTTCGTGGTATTTTATTTTTATGAGTTTTTGTGATTTTTTTTCGAGAGAGAAGGGAAAAAGTCAGGGCCAACCGTGGGGAATGGGGTGGGGGGAGTGAGGAGAAATCTGCGGTTTTGAGTCGAGTGGGGAATTGGGTAATTGAATTTTTGATTCATCTCATTTATGAAACATTTTAAGAATATCCTGAGAGCGTTTTTGTAATTTTAAGTTGGATTGTGCGGGCAGAAAAAATTAAAATTTCAAGAAGAGAATGTCTTTGAGAGGGACTTTGAATCAATTTAGGGAGAATATCCTTCGCATTTCATACTTCAAGTGGATATGAAAAAGTTACCATAGCGAACTCATCATAATGAGCAGTGGAGAATGGGCTACATGAGGATAAATATTTGCTTTTGCTTGAGTGGGGATTAGGTAATCAGTGGATTTCAACAGTTTTGGTAATTGTTTAAGTATTTTGAGGAATACTAGATTTAATAGAAGTGCCAAGAGATGTTTTGAAGATTTACATTAGCAAGAAATATTTCTTGACATTTTACCTTCGAGCATTCTCAGTGAAAATAATCCCGTATTTTAGAACATACAGAGAATGAAGGAATTGGTACAATTTAGTGCTGACATTTTTGATAATTGAGCATTTATCTCGAAAACGGCTGATTTTGAAAGGAAATGTCGAGAGAGATTCGTAGAAAATTCAAATCTCAGCTGAAACTCTTGGCATTTTAACTTTATTCAATTTCCACTTCCTCTAACTTCTCGGCATTTGAAGCAGCATTACTTAACTATCGAGGCAATTTAATATTTAATGAGATGTCAAAATTTGGTTATTTCAGTACCCCTTTCACTCGCGGTATCTTAAAGTTAGTAGGTTAAATTTGACTCCAAAAATTAAGTTGAATAAATATTCCCAAGAAGTCGTAATAAGAGTGTCAAGTGAAATAAACGTTTTTAGATCGTCTTCAACGGCATGTACCTCATTCTTTCCTAATTAATTTTTGATATCCGTCTATATAATAAAAAAAATAGTGCTGGCCGATTTTGAACACTTTCAGGATACGCAAGAGTCACAACGGTCAGACGTAGCATGAGGGTTAGATATGTATGAGATAAGGGTCATATCTATGCCATCAGGATCAGATCATCTTGACAGCCATAACGGTCATATATGGACTAAGGTCAAAGGGTCGTAAGGGTCAAAACGAAAATGAACAACCTCTTCTTCCAAATGTTTCATATATGAGAGCAATACGAGATGCGTATATAGGATATCTCATTAACTGTTCTAAGTGGGAGCTAACTACAAATTCTATGTAGAGCCACTGTTGAGTAGAAAAAATGATAGACTTTTCAAATTTTACGTTAATACAATAAAGTAGAGAGCGGAGTCCACTAGTAAAAAAAATGTGTTGGTTGCTCTTGAAAATTTTCAAGGTTTACAAGGGTCACATATGAGATAAAGACTAAAAGGGCCAGATATGGTAGAAGCGTTGTTGGAATATACGAGAATACATTCACAACTTTCCAAAAACTACTTGACAAATATTTATAACATTGGGGAAAAAAGATTTCAGGGAAAGGACTCAATTATGAGCGGTTGTACTGCAAACTCGATAGCGGTTTAATCCAAGACATGTGTCCAAATTTGAAGAGAGGTTCTGTCCTCTAGTGTCAAACTTTTCTTTGGGTTTGTCAGTAAGGGTCTTTCATTTTTATTATAGTGCTCGTGCTAAATAAAGTTTATTTCAAAAGAAATATTAAGTGGACTCGTCCCAATTATTTAGTTGCTTTTTCCCATATTTCAATAATGGTCATATAGGAGATAAAGCCCATAAGGATCAGACATGGTACAAGAGTCAGATATGAGATAAGGCCCATAAACGGTCAGATATGCTGTGAGGATCAAATCATCTTGACCGCCATGACGGTCATATATGGGCTAACAAGAAGTATGTTAATTTTATTATGTTTGTATTAAATTATGTTAATTATTATTTTCTTATTATGGGTTATAATAAGAATTACAAATGGGCTACGAGTCATAATGGTCATCGAAAGTGCTGGGAAATGGAACATGGTCAATAACCATTGGTGATTGAGTCAAGAAATTCGGCTCTAAAAAGATTGTCCATCCCAGCCGGAGGAAAGCGACATTTCCCAGTGACATTTTTGCTCCGTTTATTTCATTTTCATTTTCAATCCGGAAATTGGCTTCTACCCACGAAAAGTAAAATAAAAGACCCTTACCCACGCGCTTATCAACCTCGCCTTCGGCTCAGCTAATTCGGATAATTCTGCCCGTGGGCAAGGGTCCGTCATTTTACTTCCCTAGGTTAGAAATATACTATTTCATCACGCTGTGTCGGAAAAGTAACTTTTCAGTCGCTCTCCGCTTCGCGTCGAGTGACTGAAAAGTACTTTTTCATCCCTGGCGCCCGAAAATCCGCGATTCTAACCTCACTCCGTTCGGTTAGATCGCGGTTTTCGGGGCCAGAGACGAAAAATATTATACGTCAC